>AYEL01073513.1:0-16242 GCA_000484575.1 Olivierus martensii
ACGCGACGCCGCGCTTCTCGCCCACACGTAAACCCGACTTTTACCAATTGCGCTAATAAAATAAACTTAAAATCTTGTTATTAAAACGATTTATGCAGTAAACTTCCGTATAACACACTCCCCCTATAACGCGACGAAAAAAATTGTGACTAGTACTCATACAGAGTTATAGAGAGTCCCGTATAATTCGTAGGATAAAATTTTTTTAAACATTACTTATCCGTTACTTACAATATCTGTTGATTGTAAAAAAAAACCAAACGATGTTTATTTCGTTTCCATGACAACTTAATAAAAACTTTTCCTTCGGTTTATACGAATCCGCATTTTCGGAGTCTGTGTTACAACGTGTGTACTTGTATATAATATTTTTTAAAATTTAATTACCTGTATTCTTTATTAAAAGAAACCTTCTTTAAAACAAGTTACTTAACCCTCTGCCCAAATAAAATCATAGTACAGGTGTCTAGGTGGTGTTGATGATATGCATATTTATTTACTTAAAAATCTTATTTCGGTAATTTTATTTTTATATTATTTTTTATATTAAAATAGGTTTGCATAATACGTAAACTAAAGCCTATATAAATATATAAAATAATCACATTGCATATACTCTTTCGCAATTTTTTATTTGGCAACAGTGTAGTAAATACATTAATCAAGATAAAATTATTAACTAATCAAATTTATATCTAATTCGATTTAGATGTAAACAAGACGCATTAAAACCTTTTAAACCGAATATGGTACATTATTATATTCTAAATTAAGAAATTTTAGCTATTTTCAACATCAAAAAAATATTTAAAAAATAATAGATTCATTTTATTTACCTGAGATGAGTTAATTTCTCTGATTTAGTCATTCTCGAAACTCCTATATTGGTTGTGCTCGTATATATATTAGAAACATTTTCAGAATTTAGCGAATTTCTCCTTGGTTTCTGCATTACATTTAAACTCGGACAACTGGTACTAATTCTATCGGGTAATCTCAATCGAAGGTTTCCTTCAGTTTGCTCGATTTCTGTACGTCTTTCTGATTCTGTCTCGCTCATTTGAGTTTGTTCTTCGGGACTTATCTACATTTTTAATAAGTTGCTCGAAATTTACAGTTTAACTTTTCCAATGTACAGTCGATTCTCGTTATTCGCTGTAGTTATGTTCTTCGCGAATGCTGAATCATTGTGCTTATGGGAAATATAGAGCCTTATCCGCGAATCTTTCTTCCCAACATTTTCCTATCGGCTGGATGGCCGAGTGGTAAAGCTTTGGCTTACTACCCTAGAGGATCCGGGTTCAAATCCGGGTCCCACACCTCCAGATTTTCAGGAGGGTCCGGGCCCGCCCAGTCGAACCCTATCCTTCAACCATCTGGTTGACTCCAACATGAGTGTTTGCCAGCCTGTGGTGGGCTCTATAAGTGGACGCACATACAGAATATTCCATGAGGATATAGCAGTTTAATTTAACCACAGATTAATTGATTCAGATGGGACACTTCGCTTGTTCGAAGGTGCTGCCACTATTGGCAGTATCTGGCGTTACCATGGGCGTTACTCATTTCACTTTTGTTGTAGATAGAGGAAGGAGATAGTGGAAGGTCGGTTATTATTGTTTCTACGAATCTTATGGCAGTTTTATTACAAAAAACTTTTATAATTAAAACTTTCAATAGATTAAAACATCATTTTTATTAATAGTTGAGTTCATTTCAAGTACTCTCCATAGAGGCGCTTCATTCGTTTCTTGTATACAATGAGTCTATGGGAGTGTCCTATCTGTCTCAACTAATCTGTGAATCTAACAAACCTAACCTAACATTTTCCTCCTTGCTTTATGTGTTTTTTAGTTTAAAGTCACCTTATTTAATGCGTATTACAGTACTTAACAAATAATTACAGTATATTCAGTGTACAGTATTATAATTACAATAATTTTTATTTCCTATCTGTCTCAACTAATCTGTGAATCTAACAAACCTAATCTAACATTTTCCTCCTTGCTTTATGTGTTTTTCAGTTTAAAGTCACCTTATTTAATGCGTATTACAATACTTAACAAATAATTACAGTATATTCAGTGTACAGTATTATAATTACAATAATTTTTATTTAATTTTTTAAAACATTAATTATGTAGTAAATAAAATCTTATTTTTGATCAGAAGTTGTTCGATGTGGCAGCTGACATATTGTCTTCCTGAACTGCGTTGAAAAACTGTGTCACTTTTTGCCTCAGATCTTCAAAAATTTCGGCATAAGGAACAAATACGCAAGAAGTTAGGCGCCTAAATTTGAGGTTGCGTTCAGGCATAGGCAGTGGCGTACCCAGAAGGGGACGAAGGGGCGGTCAGTCTCGGCACCAAGCTGAATGGGGGCCAAGAGCATGGAATATAGGCGCCTAAATTTGAGGTTGCGTTCAAGCATAGGCAGTGGCGTACCCAGAGGGGGACGAAGGGGCGGTCAGTCTCGGCACCAAGCTGAATGGGGGCCAAGAGCATGGAATATCATTGCATTATCCTAAAGATATTTGTATAAAAATTTTTGTATGATTTTCATTTCTTAATAAAAAATAATTTAAAGAATGTAAATTAAAATATGTTTTTTTGGAGGGGGAGAGGAAGGCCAAAAAATATCGCCCCGGGTACCAAAAATCCTGAGTACGCCACTGCGCATAAGGCCACATTCTTCTGTGGAATATTATCCTAAAGATATTTGTATAAAAATTTTTGTATCATTTTCATTTCTTAATAAAAAATTATTTAAAGAATGTAAATTAAAATATGTTTTTTTGGAGGGGGAGAGGGAGGCCAAAAAATACCGCCCCGGGTACCAAAAATCCTGAGTACGCCACTGCGCATAAGGCCACATTCTTCTGTGGGTCCTGTGGACGATATAACAGGTTCAGGGCCGGCTCAACATGCGATCGAGCAGAGCGACCTCTCAGGGCCCTAATATTTAAGGGGAGTCAAACGGCGCTGACGCATTATGGTTGTTGTTATTATTATTATTATAAGGCAATTTTTTACGCATACACAGGTTAAGGGCCGGCTCAACATGCGATCGAGCAGAGCGACCGCTCAGGGCCCTGATATTTAAGGGGAGTCAAAGGGCGCTGACGCATTATGGTTGTTGTTATTATTATTATTATAAGGCAATTTTTTACGCATAATTTAAACTGTGAGCGGATTGGACGGCGGCTCAGTTCGCTCACCATCAAAATTGAAGACCCCTAAACTTGAGGGGGGCGCAACAAAAAAATTTTCGCTCGGGGCGCTGAAAGCTCTAGAGCCGGCACTGAACCGACTTTTTTGTTGTCTATGAACTGACCAAGGATAGGTAATGAGACTTTTCGAGCAGATCCTTCCATGTTTGAAAACAAACAATTCCTTTATTAAAGAGTGAGTGTGTTTACATTGCTACAGAATTTTCGCCGCTCAGTGGGAGTACGCGAATACGGAATCCGCGAATAACGAGAATCGACTGTAGTTTGTTTTATACATATTTATTTCGAAATATAAAAAAATCATAGAACTATACTTACAAACAATCTTATGGAATACGGCTGATTTTGCAATTCGTAAGTTTCTTCCATGTTTGATTAAAAGCATTAAAACTTATTAATTTTTATCAATAAATATTTCGCCTTCTGATATCACTTTTATCGTAACATTGTTTAAGGACAAGATTTAGATAAACAATAGCGATTTATCTATTAAAAATGGTTAACTTTGACCTATTAGTACAATTTTGAAAGTCAAATTTTTTCCAGTAAAAAATAACATAAAAATAAATTCACTAATAAAATTAGACGAAAAAGTAAAAAGAAAAGATAATTTGCGATTTATATATGAAACTGCTGAGTTAGATTTTTTTTGTAATCTGTTTAAATGATACCTCACAAATGAACAGCCACCAGCATGTTAGACTTTTTTTATACTCGTTTCTTACAGTCGTTGATTCGATAAGTTGGATATAAATTTATCTCTTTTTAAAAGAAATATCAAAATTAATTATTAATTTATCAATTAAATGAAAGAATCGTTATGAAAGAAGAAAAACTGCTGTCTAATAAAGGAGGAGAGCAAAGAGTAGTTCATCTCGTTCATCGTTCTGAAAGGCCATTAACGTTTTACGAGAAAAAATTTCTGTTATGTTCAGAACGTGGTGATCTACCCGCAGTTAGAGAGTAAGAAAGTTTTCTTTTAATATTTTAAGAAATGCCAATAAATTTATTCGTATATTTTGGTAATACAGTTTGCTAAAAACCCATATAAATAATCCACGTTTCGATATTAACTGCACCGATCCTGTTGGAAGGAGTGCACTGATAGTAGCTATCGAAAACGAAAATTTGGATTTGATCGAACTGTTATTAAAATATAATATTCGAACGGGAGAGAGCCTCTTATACGCCATTAATGAAGAATACGTTGAAGCGGTGGAAACGTTACTCCAACATGAAGAAAAAATACACAAAAATAACGAATCTTACGTAACCATTTCTTCCTAAATTTTATTAATGGTAACTGTAGATATTTTAAAATTATAAAATTTTACAGAGTTGGGAAATGGTCGATAGAGAGATAGCCACGTTTACTCCCGATATAACGCCGTTGATTCTCGCTGCCCATAAGGACAACTACGAAATTTTAAAAATTCTTTTGGATCGTGGAGCGTCTCTTCCTATACCTCACGCTGTACGTTGCGGATGTGACGATTGTGTCATTTCTACCGAAGAAGATTGTCTGAGACATTCTCAGTCTCGAATTAATGCTTACAGAGCCCTGACTTCTCCATCTTTAATTTCTCTCTCTAGCAGAGATCCCATCTTGACAGGATTCGAGTTAAGTTGGGAGTTGAAGAGATTACGTTCCATGGAAAAAGAATTTAAAAACGAATATACGGTAAGATATACGGCATATATTTAACAATATTAAAAAATTTCATTGTGAAGTTGTTGCTTTTTTCAGGAATTAAGAGACAGAATCCAAGAATTTGTCACTTCTCTTTTAGACTACACTCGAACGTCTTACGAACTCGAAGTCATTTTAAATTATGACCCCAAAGGACCTCTCTATCAACCTGGAGAACCTATGAAATTAGAGCGTCTTAAATTAGCCATCATTTATAAACAGAAAACGGTTAGATATGTGGAGCATAACAACCTTCTTTTTTAATATAAATTATCATAAATGAGGTGATGTCAAAAAGTTTCGAGAATAGTTCTGTTTGCAAGAAAGTACTTCATTGATCTACGTTTACACATTATCATCTTCAAAATAGTCCCCTTGCACAGCAATACAGCTCTCCTAGCGCTGTATTGCTGTGCAAGGGGACCTAGATCACACGGTGCCTAGATTTAACTTCTCCAGGCCCTTCACTGTTGTCTTTTCCAGTTTGGAGGGCCTTCTACTCCTGCCACTTCTGGAATACATCCTCGAAGTCTTCTTTTAGAAGCATGTCAGCCACCTTCTGTGATTAGCGTTGGATCTCCGCAATGGTGTCAAAACGGCGACCATTAAGTTGGATCTTCATTTTCGGGAAGATAGAGAAGTTCGCAGGAGCCAAATCTGGCGAGTAGGATGGGTCCGGAAGTGAGACCATGTTGTTTCTGGCGGGAAACTGACATGTGAGGAGAGCTTGGTGACAGGATGCATTGTCGTCGAGAAGTTTTGAAACCGAATGTCCTTCCTCAGATGTCCTAAAACCTGGCCGCGAATGTCGAAAAAAGACGATGAGCATGCACTTGGTCGAAGTGCGGATCTGTTTCGCCTTTTTTCGATCGTGGAGATGATGGACTCTTCCATTATAATGCCACAAATGTTGTTTCTGGCGAGAAACTGACATGTGAGGAGAGCTTGGTGACAGGATGCATTGTCGTCGTGAAGTTTTGAAACCGAATGTCCTTTCTCAGACGTCCTAAAACCTGGCCGCGAATGTCGAAAAAAGACGATGAGCACTTGGTCGAAGTACGGATCTGTTTCGCCTTTTTTCGATCGTGGAGATGATGGACTCTTCCATTATAATGCCACAGAGACGTTTCATCCAATCATGTTAAACGTCTCTGTGGCAGATTTGCTTAGTTTAATGCAGAATTTCACATTCGCTCTTTGTTCCAACTTGATATCCATGATGAAATCGCAGACGTGGTAACGTATATGGTCAGAATAACACCAGTTTCAGAGCTCCCACTATAAATAAGACGATGTCTCAGCATACTGACGTATGAAACTCCTTACTCCCTGTGACCACGCATGCAGCCCTGTGTTATTATTTGTTAGCGAGTTACAGAACTATTCTCGAAACTTTTTGATGCCACCTCGTAATTATGATGTATGTAACTTTTATTTTTTTTTAGTTCGTGGCTCATCCGAATGTTCAGCAATTGTTAGCAACTGTTTGGTACAAAGGAATGCCCGGATTTCGAAGAAAAAATATGATTGGACAATGCCTGGTACTATACAAGCTAGGCATAATGTTTCCTATTTATTGCTTGGCTTACATTATAGCACCTTGGAGTAAAATGAGTAAAGCCATGAAGTATCCTTTCATGAAATTCATCTTTCATTCTTCGTCTTATTTATTCTTTCTCTGTAAGTATATATTTGAAATTTTAGTAAAAAAAATTATGTAAAAATTTTAATTTTTTATTTGTATTATATAGTTCTTTTAATTTTGGCATCTCAAAGAGTGGAAACACTGGTTATCGAAATATTCGGAACAGAAAGTATGAGAGAATGGGCAAAGATGCAGCACAAACACGAACGAGGAAAGATTCCAGGAGTAGTGGAAATGGGGATAATGATTTATGTGTTTGGTAAAATTATCCAAAAATAATTTTTTCGTGTTAAATCTTAGTTTAAAAATTTGTAATATTAACTCTTTGCGAGTTTAGGATTTATCTGGTGGGAAATTAAGCAACTGTGGAATTCGGGATTGCAAGAATACGTCAATAATATGTGGAATATCTTGGATTTCATCACCAACACACTATATTTCACGTGGATCACGCTTCGTGCTGTAGCGTGGTTTCGAGTGAGGATTTACTAGTTGATACTTTATGTTTATTTTATCAAATGTTTTAATGTTTTAAAATTTAAATTTTAAGGTTCAGAAAGAACTGGAGATGGGGATAGATGCGTATCAACCTCGTGAAAAGTGGGATCCTTACGATCCGATGCTGTTATCAGAAGGAATGTTTGGTGCAGCTAATATATTCAGGTAAAAATGCAAAATTGGTATATTAACATATGATAAACATTAATTCAAAATTTATATAATTTTTTTTCAAGTTTCTTGAAGATGGTTCATATATTCTCTGTCAATCCTTACTTGGGACCCTTACAGATATCGCTGGGACGTATGGTATACGATATTATAAAGTTTTTCTTCATTTATACTCTAGTTTTGTTTGCTTTCGGTTGTGGAATGAATCAACTTCTTTGGTATTATGCCGATCTCGATAAAAACAAATGCTATTTCGGTCCTCATGGTCACAACGAAGATAGCAGATCTTGCGAAATATGGAGGAGATTTGCAAAGTAAGTTGTCTCGACATCTTGTTATTCTCCATGTTTATAAACATCGCTAAAATAAAAATTTTTTTTTTTTATATAGTTTATTCGAAACGTCTCAAAGTTTATTTTGGGCAAGTTTCGGATTAGTCGACATCCACAACTTCGACTTAACTGGAATTCAAGAATATACGCGATTTTGGGGACTTTTAATGTTTGGTAGTTACTGCGTCATAAATGTTGTGGTTCTACTCAATCTTCTTATCGCTATGATGAGCAACTCGTATCAGATTATATCGGTTAGTAATGATATCATTTATTATCATAAATATTATGGGATTTATAATTCATTAAACTTCGCTGCAGGAAAGATCAGATATAGAGTGGAAGTTTGCTAGAAGTAAATTATGGATGAGTTATTTCGAAGAAGGAAGTACAGTTCCTCCTCCTTTTAACATTGTTCCATCTCTTAAATTTTTCCAACGTCTGTTTGGTTTCCGCAAGAAGATCAAATCTATGGCTATAAAGGTAATGCCTCTTACTGCTTAACAACCATCAATTTGGATCTGAGAATATATATTTATAATTAAACCTCGATTTACGAACAAATTTTCCGAACACAAAGAGTCTCGGATGACGTATTGTATCTCGAGTTACGAACACGTCAGCCGTCAACATAAACACTTTCAATGATAATTCCATGCGTCGCTTTAGAAACAGTTTAAAACGTAGACAAAAACAGATCACTCTGGACAACTCTTTAGTAAGACAGAGGCCTAGTGGGTCTGAAGCAGAGTCGAGTGGTGTCAAGAGACAGAAAAAAGGAAAAGAATCCCCTTCCAAACAATAACATTTCACTTCCTCACCATCTTCCACTTACACCTCAACTCTCCTCCATACAGGTACGATAAAACTAAATTAAGTCTTCGTCTATATTTGATCCGCTTGGTATTGTGTTTATCTTTTTTTTGTGATAGATTTAATGATCTCCATTGATTATGTATTAAGAACTTGAGTACAGGAACAGATTAATCCATTTTATATTACAGTCAAACCTCGGTTCACGAACTTAATTCGTTCCTGAAAGTCGTTCGTAAACCGAAACTGTTTTCCCCATAGGGATTAATGTAAAATGGGTTAATCCGTTCCTAGACCTCAGATGATTGCTCATTTAAACTTTTACAACAGTACTTTGTGCACAAGTTCTTAACACAAAATCAATGGAAACCATTAAATCTATCACAAAAAAATAAACACAACACTAAACGGATCAAATATAGACGAAAACTTTAGTTTTATCGTACTTTATGAAGGAGAATTGACGGCGTAAGTGGAAAGTGGTGAGGAAGTGAAATGTTATTGTTTGGAAGGGGATTCTTTTTCTTTTTTCTATCTCTTGGTACCACTCGGCCTCTGTCTCACTAAAAAGTTGTCCAGTGTGATTTGTTTTTGTCTACGTTTTAAAATGTTTCTAAAGTACATTTGGCATTATCATTGAAAATGTTTACATTGACGGTTTGCGTTTCGTAACTCGAGACACGATACGTCATCCGAGACTCTTTGTGTTCAGAAAATTTGTTCGTAAATTAAATTGTTCGTGATCCGAGACGTTCTTAAACCAAGGTTTGACTGTAATTCCTATAGGAAAAATAGTTTCAATTTACGAACGACCTTCAGGAACGAATTAAGTTCGTGAACCGAGTTTCACTGTATCTACTTTTTTAATATTTATGATTAAATTATTTTAGGTTAAAGAAGCGGAGGAGAGAGATTCTCAGTACGAGGTGAGTAAACATTAATTAAATTTTGCGTAATCTTTGAAACTTATTACTGTTTTACTACTAGAATATTATGAGATGCCTGACTAGGCGATATGTGACAAAACAGCAAAGAAAAGCAGAAATAACAAACGTAACCGAAGATCACATCAGCGAAGTTAAGCAGATTATTCACACGTTCAGATCTGAATTGTTTGATATTTTGAAAGATAACGGGATGAAGTGCACTCATTGTATCAATGACAAAGAAGGTGGGTTCTGAAAGACGATTATTGTTTAAACTATCTGATTTTCCACAACACTTCTTTTATAATTTCAGCTGGTAGAAAAGAAAGGTTGAGAGAAAGAAGACTGCTTAAAGATTTTAATATAGGTTTGGTCGAGAGCGTTTTCGAAGATATTCTAGAAGAGCAAAGCAGAAGAAAGTCTGTTAACGTTACTAATAAAATGACAAGCAGCAAACTGAAGGCCAAAAAGAACTGGAACATGTTGGTGGCAGCATCTAAACAGGACCAGATTGGTAAAAGTAAACAGTCCGATAATAACAGTCTGATAGATCTTCGCTGCGAAACCATAACGGAACAAGATCCAGAACTAAGAAGGATTCTAGTTTTAAGAAGATTTGCTAACATTGCCAGACGAGCTAGAAACTCATATAAAAATTTAGACGAAAATATAGATATTCTACCAGAAAAAAATTCAAAGAAAGAGCAGGATGTTACGATAGAACGACCTGCAAAAGAAGATAACATAACGATACAAGTTAGTAATGTAGCAGAAAACACTCCTGAAGAAAAAGTCGTGGAAGTCCATAAGCGACCAGATATAAAAATCGAGATTGATGATGGAAAACTATCGAGTTTAATTGAAACTAATACAGATTGTTCGATGAAGAAGGACGATAAATCCAACACATCAAACCAAGTAACAGAAAACGATTTGCTGACAGATAAGGAAGTAGTAGAAATGCCCGTTTACGGTTTTAATTGCAACAAAATAGCTGCAGAATCAGTAAAAAAGCCAGCTTCCGGTTGGCTCTAAAAATTATCCATTATTCACTTATAGAGTGGTGAAAATTTTTATTATAAATTAATTTGAATTTCGTTCTCATTAAAATGTTTACTTTTTTCGAAACCAGATGGCACTAGTTCCTTTGTTTGATATGATAATCAATACGACTTTTGGATTATTACCTCGATGGGTTTCACTTCGGAATTAAGACTCTTTTGAGTCTACGTGGCATCGACATAAAGAATAAATTTTTAATTAAAAATATTAAACTGAGCTCGTAATCACATTCAAAAGGTATGCACGAAGCCAGGATAAAATGTGAGGCCCGGGGCAATTAATATTTTTGAGGCCCTTCAAAAAAAAGACAAAATTGACAAATATACAGTGGTAAGTGTACAATTAAAGCGAAAACTTCAAATTTTGAAGTTCTAACATACTGAATTATAAATTGAGGCCCTTAAAATCATGAGGCCCGGGCAGCCACCCCTCTTGCCCCCTCCATTGCACGCATCAACACTTAAAGGAGGAAGAGAGCTTATAAAACGGGGAATGGAGAGAATACAAAAAAAAACCTCTTTAAAAATTTATTATTTAGA
This sequence comes from Olivierus martensii, assembly GCA_000484575.1. Taxonomy (NCBI): domain Eukaryota; kingdom Metazoa; phylum Arthropoda; class Arachnida; order Scorpiones; family Buthidae; genus Olivierus; species Olivierus martensii. The sequence continues at coordinate 10,907 of AYEL01073513.1, forward strand.
AATTATTACTTATATATTTACACTAGTGGTTGAAGTTTATTGTTTTATTTTTTTTTTTTTAATACTCTAAAAACATTTGAATGTCGTCAACACATTATCTTACCGATAAGCATCCATCTTCGGAAGAAAAAAAAAAACGTATTAATAATTCAGTTTTAATTAGAATAACATTATCTCTTCCGTAATTATTTATTAAAGTGTTTTTCCTACTGCACTTAACAGCTAAATACTCTTAAATTAAAAAAAAAATTAAAAGATAGAAGGAGACAGAGGATAGAATTTTTCATGAATATGAAAGTTTTATTGTATAAAAGTTTTTTAATATAAAATGTCAACCTTTATAAGAAATCTGGATAAATTATCGTTCGAGTTTTTCTCGCAAGATATATATATATATAAAAGAAGAAACTAATGACAAAAGTTTTAAAAAAAAAGCTAGAAGAAAGTGGTGAATACTCATAGAAAAATCAAGCCATTGATTTCCCAATCTGGTAAATGAAGAGATCTTTATCTATTGAAAAGAGAGAAGAGCATTGAAAAACGAGAAGTGCGTTCTTAATCCAGCTTTCTTCCATCATTCTCTTCTTCTTCTCGCTATTACAATGTAAACAAAACATCGATTAAAGCGGCAAACAAAAAAAAAAAAGAGTGTCGTAGACAGCAAGCCACTTACTACGGAAATATCCAATAGATAAAAAAAAAAAAAAGAGTGTCGTAGTCAGCAAGCCACTTACTACGGAAATATCCAATAGATGGCGTAGATAAAGCGGAAGTGACGCAAAAGCTGAGTAAAGAGGATAAAAAAATGGATGGCAAGGGGGCAAACTAAGATTAAAACTTATTTAGAAAAGCAGAGATGTTATCGGTCACAATCAAAATTTTCTGCTAGGAAAGGGAAGTCAGCGAAGAAATCTTCCATTAGGCATTACCGTCAACTTATTCCCCCTGTCGGCCGAAATTGGAATTAAAAAACTGTCTCCGGATACGTAAGCAGTCGTTGCTGGACGTATCCTAGGGCTGCTAGCTCACAACATTTTTCTCAACTTTTATCAAAGTTAATTTGGAGCCGGACTAGAATGATGGATTGCCGGTGGTATTAACAGGGAACACAATCAAAGGGTTTTCCAGCCTCTCTCGGGGAAAAGGACATTAATCATCCATCTGCCAAAGAGACAGCTGGAGCTCTTCCACCCCCCACCACCATTCTAGTCAGTTCTCGTATGGCCTACGAAACAACTGGCTTGTACTGCATCCCACCCTACTTTCTGTTGGAACGAAAAACCAGTTTACGAGTCAAGTAGACATCAGGAATCAAAACAGCAGTTGACGGCATTGTTATAGAATATTGTTGTCAAACATGATAAATTATTTCAATAATTAAATTTCTCCATGCCCGAGAGTCTTTGTTCCACGCTCGACCTTTTGTTAAATAAGGATGGTCCAGACATGCTGCAGTACATTAGTGGGTGTGCTGAATCTTTACGCTTCACTAATAACTTTAGTAATACCGTGTCCAAATTGTGAGCGAAAGACACTTTATAGAAACGACTTGATGAAGAAGTTGATTCTTGGATTGAAACCTGAGGAATAATTGAGATAAAGCTCGTTAACTCGGCTATATACGGGATATAAATGGAAAAAATTTTTTCCCATCTCCCTCCCCCTATAAGAAATATTTTAAATGATAAATCTGGTCTCTTGAGAAATTAACAAGGAAAGTCAAATGACGTAAATTACTTAAAATAGGTATTCTTGGTGATGGATGATTTATGACGTATTCTCTCTAAGGAAGAATATTTTATCCACCTCCACTTTAATAATCGAAATATATAGAATAGTAATATATTTTTTAACGAGATTAACTCTTGTCCTAGTTAATAAAATGATAAAGTTTTACTTAAATCGTGTTTATCTTCCATTAAATAATAATTAAAATTGCAATAAGCATCGATCTACTCTAGTTAGTTCTGCGACGATATTTTTGCATTCGTTATCTACTGTAAAACGTTCGATTTTATTATTTATTATACTAATCGTGTAGATGATCTAGTGTCTATAATCGGACTTAACAAGGCTGATGAACTGCGAAGTCTACATACCGCCTTCAGCTTTATCGTCGTTCATTCATCTTACTTCTTGACAGATGTCTCGATCTGCGCACAGATTTGCGGCACTTTGTAGCAAAATCACACTCTTAAAGAACACTTTTCCTCTTCTGCATCCATTTTCCTACCTTGCCAACCTTTTAAACTGAAAAAAAATAATATATAAATGATTATACACCCCTTTATATAGGATTATTCAACTTATAAATAAAAAAGGATTATATTATTGCATCCCAGATTTAAAAATGTTAAATAAGAGCTTAAAATAATAATAATAATAATAATAGCATTAAAATCAGCATCAAATTACAAATCATTAATCATTTCTGAATTAAAAAATCGAAGAAAAATGTTTACTTAGTGTGTTATAAATATTCTCGGCAAGTTTAATGTCAACAAAATTCTTGTCTTGTTTCTTTTTTTTTTTTTTCTTTTTGGTTTCGTCCAAAGTCACTTTTCCTAACTTTGAAAGTACTGAACATCAGATTAATCATTAATTGTTATCATTATCTTCAACGTCACTTTGTAATTGTCTGATGGATGACCAGAATTTTCAATCTTCCGTATTGTCCTTGGTTGTGCTCCATCATTAAACTGACAGATTTCGTGGGAAGGGGGACAAGCTCAACAAACTCTTTCTGTACTGTTACTTTCCTCTAGATAAAGTTGTCAAATCAAATATAAAACGTAAATAGTAGATTATCAGAACTCGATAGATTGAATTTTGAAAAAAATGATTCACTTTTTTTATGCGTTAAAAGTAAGATAAATCACATGAAGAACACGAAAAAATGCTCTCTGAATATTCACTAATCGATTCTGTTCTATAGATTTAACGATAATAATCAATCGAATTAAAATTTTAATATTCGATTAATGAGAATTCGTTGTCACTAGAGAGGAGTTCAAAACATTTTTTTTTTTTATATATATATATAAAATCGATAAGAAAAAGGTTAAAAATAAAAAAAAAATCTATTGAAAATCTTCGAGTTGATTGTAATTTATGATTCCTTATAAAAGGATAAAATCAAATTACGATGTGTTAAACAAGTAAAAATCGAATTAAATATAAATTTTTAAATATAAAAATTTTCGAGTCGTTAAAGAAAAAAACACTTAAGTTTAATAATTACATTTATAAAATTATAAATTCAATTTTCATCGATTAATGCGGGAGAATAATAATAATAATAATAATAAAAAAGCACAGATCGAGCTTCTCTGCAATATTTAATTAATTTGCAGGGAAGCAATCATCCCAGGGGAATTATTTGCTGCATTTTAAGTATCAAAACTAGCGTGTTATATTTTTACAAGAAAACTTTTACATCGCGTACAAAAAAAAAAAAAACAATAATAAAGAGTTAATGAATGAAAAAAAAAAAGATCGTCTCTTCTCTTTATTAAAATCATAAAGTATTTTTAATTAAAATTATAGATTAATTTATCTATAATTACAGTAATTTTTAATTAAAAAATTAAGCACACCATTCTTTTATGTTAAACGTCTCGTCATCTTAAAGCCGTAAAAAATGTTATTAATGGATTTATTTTTATGGGAGAGAAACAAAAAAAAAAAAAAAAAAATATTCGCATAAAGCTTTCAGCAGAAATTTAAACATTCGACTGCACATAAAGGAGAGAGAGAGAAAGAGAGAAAACGAGTCTGAAATGAATAAAAATACATAAAAATTCAAGAAAATATTTTTCTGGTGTGCTGTTAATCATTTAAATTATACATTTTATAATGAAAAACTACTGATTTACTAGCTATAAATAAAGTAAAGTTTGATATCGCAGCTATCTTAAAATGATTTTTATAGGAGAGGGAAAACATTAGAAACGAATTATTATCTTTTTCCGATTTATTTATTCACCATAACTGTCTAAACTATAGAACCAACACTCCAGAAAATTTATAAAACACATTAAATTGATCAACGATCAATAACGAGCGAGTGAAAAACTTTTTATCGTTTAAAATAATTTTGTTAGATAATTAACATTTTAAATATATAAATATATCTAAGACGAAAAAAAAAAAACTAGTATCGCATTTATTTATATTTAATAATTGTGGAAAATAATAATAAAGATAAAATTTTTATTAATTTTTACAAAGAAAATTTCATAAATTTCGTTACGTAAGTGTTTAATATGACGTCATCTGTCCTTGTTTATGAAATCTGTTTAGTAGTTCTAAGTTTAATGCAGAAGCTGAAGATATTTTCTTCGTTATCTTACAGCTTACAAGTTAAAAAATCGCTTTAATTTCGATGTTTGGGTGAGTAAATTCAAGCAAATCGATTATTTTTTTAATTATTTTTATTTATGTTACTCCTTCGATGATATCGATATGCAAAATTATGAACAGTTTTATAAACGATGTGTTCTAAATTATAAGAAATTTAGAAACAATCGAGGAAAAAAAAAATTTAGCGATTTTTTTAATTGTTAATCGATTTTGTTAATTCGAGTTACAAACGGCTATAGATTTTTGGTGAATTATTTATTTATTTATTTTTGAGATGAATGACTGAATCTCTTTACGCATGCAAAATATGCAAAAATTTAATTCCAGATAAGTAAATAAATTACATTTATATATATAATAACTATATTAGTGAAATAGAAAAAAAAATTAAAGCAATGTTATGGAAAGTTGCCATAGAAACTGATCTAAAAATAGATGCATAGCATGTATAATCGATTTATAGGATTAATCGATTCATTAAACAAAAATACGATGCTATTTATTTTTATTTTTTTTATGTATGAAATTGTTTTGCAAAAAAAAAAAAAAAAAATTTTTTAAATAAATAAAAAAAAAATATAAAAAATATAAAAAAAAAAAAAAAAAATATTAATAGATTTCATAGTTTTTTTTTAAAATCATGAAGTTAAAACATCATAAATATTTAAGAAAATCTTTTTTTTTTAACATTAAATTGTGTTTATGTGATTTTTATAATTTTATTAATAGTTTATTACTAAAAAAAATTATAATTTTAAATGCTATAACTTGACGACAGCATCGGAAGGCAGTATTAAGTCTATGGAATCCTATAGTAATTCTATTACCATAGGATTCCTATGGGATCCCATAGATTTAATACTGCCTTCCGGTATTTTCTTTGCTATAAATTAAGTCAAAATTAGTTCTCTCTCTCTTTAAAATTATCTTCATTTTTATTTAAATTATTATTTTTTAAATAAATAATAATCAAT
>AYEL01073514.1:0-35129 GCA_000484575.1 Olivierus martensii
ATAACAGTTTCAATTTCTGATTTTTTTTTTTTTTGTTGGTTATTTTAGGACACATCTTAAACCAATGATATAAATTTAAAATAAAATGTTAATTTACTTGTTTATTAAAGTGACTAGACGTCCCAGATTAGCCGGAACAGTCACGGTTTGTCTCCCGACTTGAGAAAATGTCCCGGTTTTGAATAAAATGTCCCGGATTGTACCGTTTTTTATTTATAAGTAAATAGTTCATATTAAAAAATTTAAAAATAAAAGATTAATTAGATTTAATTTTAAAAAATTAACTTGTGAAGAATTCTCCTTCAAACTTTTACTATATATAAAATATGGTCATCCTAATATGACCAATGTTATATTAGGGTGACCATATTTTATATATGAGTAAAAGTTTATATTTACTATAATATATTTACTTAATTGCCAACACTGAAGGGGTTAAAGAAAACTTTAACCCCTTCAGTGCTGCACATTTCAGTTTTCGTCTATAATCGCTTGCTGGCAATTAATTAAAATGAAAAAATTAAAAATATCAGTACACTCAGCACTCGATTTACACTGTAGATACGTTCCTGGAAAAATCGTGCAAACCGAAACCGTTGTAAAACAAGACGCAAAATTCATACAAAATAGAAAGATATGTTCAATTAAACTGTAAACCGTGTCAATCTATCTATAAAAGATAATGAAGAGTCGAGGATATGTTTTTTATAACCGTGTCGAAAATAAAGAAAAGTCGAAGATATGTTCTTTATAATTGTAAAATGAGATTAAACTGTAAACCATGTAAATCGATCTAAAGAAGATAATGAAAAGTAGGATATGTTCTTAACCGTGTAAATCGATCTAAAGATATGAAAAGTTGAGGATATGTTCTTTTGCATAAAATGAGATAAGGATTAAAGGAAAAAAAGGGGATTGGTTCATTCTATCGAAAATAAAGAAAAGTCGAAGATATGTTCTTTATAATTGTAAAATGAGATGAAAAGTTGAGGATATGTTCTTTATGTGTAAAATGAGATAAGGATTAAAGGAAAAAAAGGGGATTGGTTCATCTGTATAAAATGAGATAAGGATTAAAGGAAAAAAAGGGGATTGGTTCATTAATTTTTAGACACAATTTAATGGTTATACTTTTTTTGGTCCATTAATTTTTAGAGACAATTTAATGCTTATACTTTTTCAATTTTATCATTAATTAACATCGAATACGTTACAAAATAAATTAACAATATTCGGTACAAATAAAAACAATAAAAGCATTCAAACATAAATAGGCGAGGCTAGGGGGAATCTATTTACAGAAACAGACGGGTTTATAATAGCAATACAAGACCAGGTAATAAACACAAACATAATCAAATGTATGTTCGATTACATCTAAATTTTTGTATTCTGAGAATAGAAAACTGAAGATAATCTCTCTTTGGAAGATCAAAAATGCTTTTTAAATAAATTTTTTTAATTAAAAGTTCATAAAATAAGAATTTTAAATAATTTTTAAAATCCTTATTTTATGAACTTAACTGCAATTGCTTTAGTGTTTAGCTTGGCCTTTTCGACAAAGAAAAAGATAAAAATTTTCTCTTTTTGGTATTCATACCAACTCAGTACCCCTTCTCAAAATTCTGAAAATGCCACTGCTCTAACTGAATCTTGTTTAAGAAGGGAGTTTAAAAACTTTTAAGATGTTCTTGTTTTTTTAATTAATTAGATATCGGTTACAATCAAATCTAAGATGCGACCATTCTTATCATCTACAAAAATTTAATCATGTTTTTTAATATACACAGATCTCATTTTAAGTTAAAATTTGATCAAAATTTATCTATATTTAAGATTATTTACGTTATGTGTAGTTTTCCGTTTTTATGTAATTAAATTTTTTGATAATGTTAAAATTATTTAAATTGTGTTATTTTTAACCAGTTTGGTTTTTTAATATGAAAATGATATAAGACTTACTTCTATTGAAGCTTTTATTGATATCATAGTCATGTATAATTTTATATTCAGAATTCTGATAGACCCTAATTCGTTTTATTATTTAATCAAAGCTTATTATTTACTTAGAACATATTTAATATGAAAATAACTTGTTCCGAAAACAATTCAATTTTAAAAAATCTTATGAACTTTGTGTTTAATTAATGTGTATTATCATAACAAAGTTCTTTTAAGCTTTTTCCCCCTTTGTAGATTTGCCTTTTTTGTTATTACACTTTTTTATCGCAACAGTTTAGACAATCGCAACAGTTTAGACCCTCTTCAATCTCAATTCTTATTTAGTTAATGTGTATTATTATAACAAAGTTCTTTTAGGCTTTTTCCCCCTTTGTAGATTTGCCTTTTTTGTTATTACACTTTTTTTATCGCAACAGTTTAGACAATCGCAACAGTTTAGACCCTCTTCAATCTCAATTCCATTTTAGCTTGTATGCTTTACAAAAAAAAAAAAAATTATTTTATAACTTATATAAAGAATAATACATCATCCAGCTGAAAGAAATAAACTTTTAATTATGCAAAAATGGATCTTTGTAATAGGTAAAAAGACTCAAAATTTTTATAACAATATGTCTTTAAAATTAAAGAATGTAATCTATACAGAACTTTCTAGAGAAAGTAAACTATTTTTATATAAATTAATGCAAATTTTTATATGAGTTGTAAAACAATTTTTGTAAAGAATACAAGCTAACATGGAATTGAGACTGTATTTTTTCTAACTTAAATAAAATTCAATAGTCACAACAAATTGGAGATCAGGTGAAACGATCTTCATTTAGAATGTATTCAACTTTTGTTCCCGATCTAAGGTTCAGTGATTTACTTCAAATACTGTATTCAACGCAACAAAAAAAAAAAAAAAAAGATAACTAACATTTCAAATTTCGATTATTCAGAAATTAAATCAAGTGCGGAATTTCGACACCCACTCGAATTCTATATTTGTGCCATTTCGTAAACAGATTATTGTTTTCAAGTTGAAAATAATAATATCTTTTGGATCTAAACAATCTGTAACCAATTTGCATTCATCATTGAATAATTATTTAGATCCAAAAGATTAAATTTTAAACTGCTTGAAATTTTTAATCGGAGTCAACAATAGTTATTTTTAGCATAGAAGTTATGCTTCAAGTAATATGATTCACACGCGGTTCTACTTCCGCTATTCGAAAGTTAATTTCAAATTATAACGTTTTGAAAATTACTTGATTTTGAAGGGGGCATTCACTATAACGTCCTTTGCATTCAAAAACTACTTAATTCAACCGCATCTATTCATTTCAAATTAATACTATCACTGGTGTATCCCAAAATCCCATCAGACTTGACTTATACCGAATTACTTGAAACTTGAAAAACATCTATGTCCTAATACGTTCATACTAGCTAAGTTAACTGGGATCAAAGTAACCCCAATCAAGTTAACCGGGAATACAGTAATCGGAATAATTTCAGTGTTCATACACGGTTAAGTTAATTGAGATTAACCTGTTGCATGGTTTCATCACATACATAGTTCGATCTAAAGTCATCTAAACGTGATTTCCAGACGTTTACAAGCGAATAAACTTCTGTGTCTGTCCAATTTAAAGCCCTTTTATTATATTTGTTATTTGTGGTTTCCATTTTATTTATGGATTGAAAACCGTAAAGTTTGAAAATAGTGGTAACCAACACTTCACTGTGAGTCATTACCAGTTGAAAAGAGTTAACTTCGTTCTGGTTACACATCATTCTCGGTAGTGAAGGAGATGTGAAGGACGGTCAATTGCCTTCACATCTTGTTCCTTGATAGCAGCAGAGAAAAATTACAACTAACTTTGACAGAAGTTCTTGTTATGGTTTTTGCAATGAGTCATTTTTTATGCATCTTTATAGGCGTAAATTTCAACTGGTTACAGACAACCAACTACTGACACGAATTTTTTATCAATCAACAAACCTACCAGCTATGACATCAGCCAGATTTCTCCGATATGCTTCATTTTTATCAGATTTTTTTTAATGTGTGCTGTCTGTGATCATGTTCTAAATATACGTATTTTTTTTAAATTAAATAAAATTTGATAGTCACAACATCTATTATACAATATTTTACGCCATTTTCCATCCAGAGATTATTAAGTGATGAGGTCATTCTAAAGCCCACTATGGGCCAGCCATGCCCATTTTATTATAACAAGTAAAGAATGAGAATTGAAGAACTGGGCCTAAAGTTTTTAGTCCTTCCTGAAAAAAATTTGGAAGCATTTAAATTCTAACCCCCTATCCACTAAATGGAAATTTATCACAAATTGTCAAGTAGATCGGATAGCCGTGTGTTAAAAACAAGTATTTTATCAAACTGATTGATTGCTAACAACCTATTATATCAGAATGTTACAAAATATTAGGTACTTACGTAATTAATTTTGTAAAAACAAATTTACCACTTAATGTGATTAGTGAAATTTACTATGTTCATAGTTAATTATATCATCAAAATATGGAGTAACTCGGTAGTGTGCGTGTACATAGTGTATCCATTATTTTATTTTTCTTTTCGAGTAGAATTTTACAAATGTGGCCCTTGAAATTGTAATGTGTTAAGCGGCGGGCCGTATAAGATGCTTCACGGGCTGGATCCGGCCCGCGGGCCGTCTTTTGCTCATCCCTGCTCTACAGTCTAATTTCTTCTCCACAGGTGGGAGCGGCCTGTGCCAAGACCCTAAAATATCGCTTAGTAATTTACAGGATAGGAAAATGGGACTTTCCATTAGTAAAAAACTACGAATTCAATATACATTAAACATAAACTTTCAAACAAGTGATAGGTCCTTCCTTGGGTAGGTCAGATAGCCGTATAGAAGAATGCTAGACATATACCTTAAAGATCCGAATTCTTGTGTGATTATTTATGCGCTTTCCATACTATTGTATACTAAACGATGATGCATACCAGTGGCCATCATGGGCGGTTCATATCCATATCCCTAGTGGTCCATATCTCTAATCAGATGAGTATGGGATTCAATGAGATGGGCCGGTACTCTCTATAAAAATTTTTGGAGCTACTGTACTTCCACCCTGGAGGATCCCAGAATTGAGCCTGGATCCTCCAGAGCGGAAGTACAGCACGTTTCACCGAGCCATCCGTCTGACAGAATCTGAATTCAATTCCATATTCTAAAATCTAGATATTTTGAGAGGGATCCGTGTCTGGCCTGTTATATTATATCCTTCAATCATTCGGCTGACCACACTATGAATGTTTTTTTAGAATCACTTTCTTTTCTCATCGATTACTAAAGGGAAGGACATTTCAGGCCATACCACAGGCTATCTATATTTAAGGAGGGGTGAATATTTTTGACAATGGATATCCTATTTTCCCACTTTGTTGAGCAATAAGTGAAAAGACAAATTCAGAGCCTGCCAAAGATCAACTAAATATTGGAGGATTACTAGATTATGAAGATTGGGAACGAGTTAAGTTCAAACCTCATGAATAAATATTCCAATTAATGAGAGCCGAATAAATATTCTTAGTGATGGAAGCTGAGAAACCCATTCCTCTGAATGGAATGCCGAACTGTGTTTTCCACCCACTGATGATTTGGCATATTGATTCCATCCAGTCGACCGGATGGCCATGTGGTAAAACATTCACTTACCACTTTGGCGGAACCGTGTTAAATTCCAGATCCCACACCTCTAGTTTTTCAAAAGAGGTCTGGGTTTTGTCTACCAAACCCAGACCTCTTGATGTTAAATTGGAAGATTGAAACCTTCCGATTGACATCATAGTTTTGGATAACCGATGATAGGCTTTAAAAGTGGCCGCTGCCATGTATAGAATACAGTCACACCTCACCTTACGTTGTTAATTCGTTCAAAAACTCGCGACTTAAATCGAAACAACGACTGCCATGTACAGTCTATGAAAAGACAAAGGTTTTGACATCAGCGGAAAAGGTTCGGCTTTCGTACAATACGCAAAAACTGATTTTACGATACGGGAACGCACGAGTGGGGTTTCACTGTATTTAAATGTAACATTTATGTAGCCTTGATGAGCCAGGGAACAGTCAACATTTTTCGATCGAAAAAGACAGAAATTGAAATCAAATAACAAAAAGAAATATACAAACAAATAGGAAGTAAACTATGATAATTTAAAGGCAAAATAATAATGAGATTGGGATTTAGTTTTCTAAAAGATACAATTAAAGATTCAAAGCGAGAGAAAATAGTAATATGACACTTTTGGCACAGGAGTTCAGACATGCTTAATTGTATCTTTTAGAAAACTAAATCCCAATCTCAAGATTCAAAGCGAGAGAAAATAGTAATATGACACTTTTGGCACAGGAGTTCAGACATGCACAGAAACATGGAGTCCACACACTTATTCCTTTATTGTATATGACAATACAATAAATTCATTATTATTACTGATATGATTTTATAATTTAAAAAAGTGTTTTATACCTTTGTGCCTTTCCCAAAGATGTGGTAATTCTAAAAGTCTTTCCTCTGCACATAATGCAGTTAATCGGGCTTCTGCATCTTGATCCCAGCAATCTTCAATTGTTTCCTTTAATGCCCTAACAGCCTAAGAAAAATATAAATTTCAAAAATACTTGAAAAATTTTCATAACAATCTAAGGAAGTTATAATACTGATAAAAATTTCATACTTTAAAAACTGAGATATATGATAAAATTTAAATTTTGCTGAAAAATTTTATATATATATATATGGACAGAAAAATATATAAAACAATAAAAGAAATGACCATGTAAGCAAGAAATTTTCAAAAAAAAAAAAAATCAATTAAAAACTTAATTTATTGATTAGATCAATTATTGGAATATTCAATTTCAGATAATTTAAACTGAATTAGGAAAACTACAAATAAAATTTTATAGACCCTATTAAAATTGCATTAAAATTTTATCTGTTTGTAATGCACTTATAATATAGTATTTATAATAAATTGCAAAAACTAATGGGAACTATTCAAAGTATTTTGAAAATGAGTTGTATCATTATTGCTGAGGGCTATTTAACTTAAGAAACAAAGCAAAGTTGAAAGGACCACTACTAACATTCCCAAAAATAACTATTTTATAAAAAAAAAAATTTTTTTAAAGTTTAGGTACAGTCTATGACAGGGGTACAATTTAGGCAAGTTTCCCCTAATTTTATTTTATTTTTAATACCTGTTAAATTAACAGTCATAAGTATGTCATAATCATTTTTACATACAATTATTTTTATATACAATTATTTTTGTATGCAACAATAATTGCACTGTTGTTTTTGTAAAGTTACAGTATATGATGAATGTGTATAGTAAAAGTTAAACTCTTTTTATAATTAAATATAATCTGTTTAATTCGTTGGTGTACTACCAAAATATTAGCAATTCATAAGTATGCCACGAATTCGAAAAGGTTAAGAATCACTGACTTATACGATAAACAAATTAGAAATTTCAATAATAAATAGACTATCATAAATCATTCAAAATTTAATTTGAAGTAGGCTATTTAATAAAGTTCCTCTACAACGTTATTTCTTAATCACACACATGTTTATTCAGCTGTTTTGTCTGCATTTATAATCGATATGTCTAGCAGACAAATCGATGATGTTTTTAAAATACATTATGCAATATTTGTAATTATATAAATATCATAATTCTTTGCATGAAAAAATGTGTACGTTTATTGCAAATATATAATGTTAAATAGACATTATATTATAAGCAGTAGACTATTTTTAAATCAAACTGATTCACAAAATGAAAACTATTTTTTAAAATCTAGATAAGGTTTTATCATAATGTATACAATCTATGACAAAGGTTTTGACATCAGCGGAAAAGGTTCGGCTTTCGTACAATACGCAAAAACCAATGGAAAGTGGCGTCATCTGTTAACAAAAAAAAAGGTGCGTCCAAAGCAAATGAAAGAATAATTCATGATTTTGATATATAAATAAAAAAAATCTATTCTTAAAAAGCTATGGATAGGTACAGTCTATGACAAAGGTTTTGACATCAGCGGAAAAGGTTCGGCTTTCGTACAATACCAGTAATTATGCACATTATTATTTAGTGTGCACACCAAAAATACAATAGTGTGCCTAAGTACTGCTGAAATGTGCTTGAGTTTAAAATATAAAACAGTGATTTCCCAACTTTGTGTCTACACCCCTTTCTCATAAAAAATTGGTACAGTGTATGACAGAAAGGTTTTGACATCAGCGGAAAAGGTTCGGCTTTCGTACAATACGCAAAAAACTGATTGAATCATTACTTCAGTTTTTGATCGTTGTAGGCTACAATTTCGGTTGCAACCATTCCATCGGTTGATTAGCAACTGAGAGTGGAAGGAATATTGCATATTTAAGCGTTTATATGCAAAAAAGATTTCGTTTACTATACTTTGCTCTTAACTTTTCTTAATACATTAAATAGCGTAAAAATATTAATGAAATAAATTAGGACAAATCAGTGATTAGGTCAAATCAGTGATATATTCGAGTATATTGGTATAATAATGACTATTTATTAGAGTTAACAATCCACCCTACCACACGTAATTTAATGTACAGTCATCGATTACATTGTGTTAAATATTCGTATGAAACGGTGTACCGAATTTCACTTCTGGTTCTTTTATGAGCTTTCACCTATCTATAGATTATCTCTTTCGTTTTGTACACTTATTGTGGGCTTTATAATCATTGCAATTATATCCATAGTTATGTATCTGAACGACTTTAGATCCACCATATATTGACATCACATTTTTGAGCAAGAAAAACAACTGAATTTTCTGTTTCTAAACTCTACGATCGTTTGCCAGTGGATAGAATGTCTAATGACGTCAAGAAAGATTAAGTGGTGTTCATGGCAATCAGGCAGTGTGCCTCAAGGCAAACACACTTTCAAATGAGCAGCGAAAGCAGGGCCAACGAGAGGAGGATGATGATGGGGTAAAATTCTCAGGCCCGGGATTCAAAGGGGCCTGACATCATCCTGAAATTTTTTTACGCATTAAATTATCGTAGAAGGAAGGTGCTGAAGTTTAGAGTCCGAAACGGGATAATAAATTGCCCCAACCTTATAACTTTAAAATTATTTTACCACGTAAATTTTTCTCCTGGGCCCAGCAACATCTTTTAACGCCCCTGGCGAAACACTTTAATCCCAGTGGAGTATTTTAATTAAATTCAATAGAAACTTTTGGAATTACTCCTAATTAACTGGATATAAAATGCAGAATAATTGTAACATTGTTAAGAAATAAGACACCTGATTGCCGACTGATTATTCAACAGCGCTAATTTAATCGTTGAGAAAATGATTGGAAGGAGACGAAGCAATATGTGCCAAAAGTGCGAACATGTATAATATAACGTAGTAAATACATTATATAATATAACATAAAACAATATTAATGAAATAAATTAGGATCGTAACTTTACAGGCAATAACTGAATTATTAAGTAATAAGATGCGTTGCATACCAAAGTGTCGTTTAATACCGTATTTAAAGGCATGAACTAGATTGTTTTTTCACACGGTTAATTATATATTGCAGTATCATCAGCAAGTGCTTCAGATAATTTATAATTTGCACTTTACAGTTATCCTGAAAATTCCTCACGGTTAATTATATATTGCAGTATCATCAGCGACTGCTTCAGATAATTTATAATTTGCACTTTACAGTTATCCTGAAAATTCTGTAATTAATTTTTATAAAGAAATATATTCTTAATTAATAAGACAATCTTTGTTAATAATAAAGAAATTTTGTTTAATTATTGCATTAAATTATAAAATCATTCATCGATCACCAACATATTCTTTTATTGCTGGTGTAGTAATTTATTATTCAAAAAATTAACAAGTTTTTACTATATTGATATGTATAAAACATAAGATTGTCAAAAATTTTGACAATGGAGCATGTATATTCAAGTGTTATGAGTTTGACATGCCTGAAATATATATAAAAGAACTATTATAGATGGAAAAGTATGTTTAAAATAATTTAATTCAGATAAAATCTGTATTAAATTATTTTAAATGCATCTTTATTATATCAGGATATCTTGACACTTTAGATATTAAGTATAAAGATAAAAATTTTTGAATTATAAAATCTAAAGATTTATATCAATGATAAATAATAATTACTGGATTTGTGTCTTTCCATATGTCTGGAAATAAAGGCCTGGCTTTATGACGGGCAACAAGAACTTGCATCTGTTCCATTGTTGGGTGTGATCCTACTTCTGCTTCAAATGGAGCTTTGTAGTCAGGCACTTCCATTCCTGTCAAAATTATAAGTGAGCAATGATTTGCTGTGAATTTTAAAGTTTTATTATTTGAAAACATGCTGAAAACTTACCTTGAAATAGATCACTACACCTAGTTGCTATTTCCCATAAAATTAATCCTAAAGCATAGACATCTATTTGTTTCAGAGAAGCTTCACAGTCCCGAAGATTGACTGCACCTTCCAATACTTCAGGAGCCATATAACGTAAAGTTCCCACCTGAAAAGATTAAATTTAATAGTAAACAATTAGCATTAATTATTAATTTTGATGTAATAAAACTAAAATTTCTCACATCTGCCAATGAACTTGTTTCTGTAGTTTGTTTTTCACCATTTTGATAATATTTGGATCCAGATACTCTAATGCCAAATCCAAAATCACACAACATGCAACTTCCATCAGATTTCACTAATACATTTCGTGATGTCAGATCACGATGAGCAATGCACATTTTTAATTTATCTGATATTAAATAAAATTACAATTTGTAATAAAAATAAGTAATATTTAAAATTAAAATATCTCAATAAATTACCTCCTTTTTTGATTTCTGTATGAAGATGTGAAAGTCCTTTTGTTATTGTTTGAGCCATTTTGCATAATGTAGGCCAATCTATCACATTTTTAACAAGATAATCATGTAAACAACCAAGTGGTGCATATGTTAGAACTAACAGAAATTCAGATTTTCCATCATTTCCAACTCGTTCTTCTGCACCTATTCAAGCAAATGCAAGAAAAATTTTAATTTATAATAAAAATTTTAATATATTCTGTGTTTAATTTATATCCAAAAATGTTAAAATATTACCTAAAAATTTAGGCAGACATGGATGATCCATAAATGGAAGAGTGTAAATGTCTCTTTCATTTAAGAAGTATTGTTTATTTTGTACATTAAATATTTTTACAGCTACAGTATGATTATGTAATGAACCTTCACAAACTGAACCATAATGACCTTGACCAATAACATCTTGAATCTTTAAACTGTCAAGATCAAATGTTGGAGTAGTGGGTGATGGAGCTTCCATTAGATGAATTGAATCAGGACTAGGTTTTTGTGTTGTATGCCAACATCTCACTACAAGACAAGCTAGGACAACTAATATTACTACTGTAAATATTGTTGATAATACAATAATCACTGTTTTGGTATTGTAGCTAGCTTGTTCAACAAACTGCAATGCTAAAAAGTTAAAAAAAAATTTATAAGTTTATTTTAGTTATGACAAGCTTAAAAAATTTTTTAATAAACAAAATTTTATAAAGTTATTTTCATTCATTGATTCTAATAGTCAAACTTTTTTGAATATTAATTCTTTTCTGTTTTAATTTTTATAAAAGAATCAATAAGAATCTTTTTATGAAAAGAACAGAATATTCTAATAAAAGTTCAAATATTTTACTGACCTGATTGTACATCATCTGCTTCATCCACATATGGTATATCATCTGTATCAGAAACATTGGCATTACAGAAATTGCCAGTACAACAACAAAATTTAGTAATATTTGAAGATTTTGATAGTCTTTTGCTAGCTCGACATTCAGACTGACCACAATCATCTTGCATGTTACTCCAACATCCTATACAAAATAAGAATAGATAAATATATTTATGATAAATTAAAAATGTTTATTTTAAATAATTTTACTTGTTATATTAGTAGTAATAAATCAAGAAAAAATATGTTTAATTTTCAAATTAGATTCACTTTTCTAATATCCTTTACACTTATACAATCATATTGAAGTTTAATTAATGCTTTATGACATTATTACAAGTATTAATCACAGGAAATGTATAATCTGGTTACTGATTGACTAATTTAAAATAATTATATTAATAAAATATTATTATTCAAGTATTTTTTATAAGAATTCATTTTATTTATAAAAAGCATTGGTTTGGAGTTATTACTTACCTTGTACCATTATAAAAGTAGAAGTTTTATTTTGTGCACTTTCTGTCCACACAGCGTAGCAGTACAGTGTGGAATCTGCACATAATTGAGTATTATTGGCATTAGATAATTCTATTAACATAGATCCATCATTGTCGTCATCCTCAGAATTTTCTATTGGCGAGTACTTCACACTAGCATCCTTATGATATACACACAATCTTTCACTCCAGCAGATATCTACAATTTAAATAATTAACCAATTAATTTAATAATATAAACCATAATTATAATTTAAAGTTCTAAAAAGTGAATCCTTTATCTTATTTCTTACATATTGCTCAGTAAAATTATTTCTATTAACCCAGATAACTTATTAAAATAAACTTCCATTTTTAAATTGCTTTTTAACATACATCATTCTTCATTGTATTCAAGAATATTAAAAACAATTTATTTTCAATTGCTTCATTTATCTTGAAGTCTGCAGCTCCATCAGTAAATGCCTTACTCCAGACTGTAAGGAACCAGTTTCTATCCACTCTAATAATGATCAATGTTTTTTCCACAGACTTGGAGATATATTTGATATCATTATAGGATAAGGTGGAACAACAGAAACATTACTTGCATCATAAAATAGGCAGTGTATGTCTCCTGATGATTTATATGAATTTGTACTACTATATAGTTAATTTATTCAGATTTTGAAATAGATATTATTTATTCTCCATTGTATTGTAATTGTTAATCATAATTTTCATGCCACTTAATACTGTAATACCAAGTAAGTCAATTTTATATATTAAAAATTTTATTGAATTTGCTTATATTTGACATTGGTTGCTTGCAGTATTTTTAAATAAGAAATGCAGTAATCTACTTGAAAGTATCCATTTAACATGTTTTTTTTTAATTTTGAATGAATTAAATTTTGTGATAAGCATGATATAGAATTTTACATCAATAATACAGCATATTTAATTTAATAAAATTTACTCCAAATTATTAGATTTTAATATTCTTTAGAATTATAGTAAATTTATCTGATATTAAATTATGAAATTTGGTATATAGTAAGTTTTCAATTATAAATTATTATTATTATATAATAATCTTCTGATAATATTCTGTATTAAAAATGAATGAATTAAACAGATGATAAAAAGTTTCCTTATATACTGCATGTTGCAACGCAGCCATGTGAAATTGTTCCAAACAGCAATATAGATTTCTCTTACTATTAATGTTATGTTAAATATAAATGCTAAGTATCCGTCATTAAACAACATAACTTTCGGAAACATTCTTTAAAATGCACATATTCGGCCTAGTTACCGCCACACATTAATGGGCCACGTTCCAAAATCAATGGCATTAATATAAATTCGAGACCAGATGGCGCCACGAATCTGAGGAAAATCGGCGACGGAAATCGAGCAATAATTCCTGTTTTTTTGTTTTTCATTCATTCGTATTAGATTAATTCTGCTCTTATCTACAGCGGACATATATTTCAATATAGAATTTCATGCATATGTGTCAGACTAGATATTCCATTTAAACTGAGATGACTCGGAAAAATTGTTCAGAAACGTTAAAATCGCGAAGCTGGGGACGCTAAGAAATGTCTTCACGGAGACACTTGAACTGTTAGTAAAAATATATACTGGATATAAAAATTCAAGTTTTTCATTGTAAAATATGTTAGCAAAGTATTTTGCTGGTCAATAAAAATTTATTTCACTTCTTTTAAACCAAGAATAGTTCCGAGAAAAGACAAATTTATCATTGCCACTTAGGCCTGTTTGAAAATTAGGTCGAATCGTTACAGTCCGTTTAAAAAAACTAATAAATAAAGTACCCGGTTACACGGTCGTTTAGAATGCTGTTAATATACACTTTACACGTTCTAAAAGTAATTTTATCTACTATTTTTCCTATGACAGATGCAACTAGCAGTATCAAATAATACGCTTGTTACTATAGCAACAGAAATAACGACGACCTCTCGATTTGTAATTGATACCGATGCCAATAAATCATTTTTTTATCTAACCAATTTTATAATAAAATATCTAATAAGGAAAAATATCTGGATGATTATAACTTATATATAAATTTGATGATAAATAACAAGGCATATAGCAAAATTTCGAAACTGAGTGTAACGTCCGCGACACACTTCATCATCATCATTAAACTTAGGTAAATTTCAAGCAATGAAAGATTTTTTCCAGATATAGAATAATATTAATTAGCAGAAAATTAAAAAAATAGTTAAAGCAGAATTTATTTTTCAGGTCTATTAATGTAGTTATTGTAGAAACCTACATCCGCCCATAATGTTGTAGAGTATCGACCTACACTAATAAATTATATAATTAACTCTCTTATTTAAGTAACAATGAATCGAATTTTACTGTGCATTACATACACATCATCACATTAATGACTAAAGTCAGAATTTTCGATTTTACACTGTTATGTCAGTGTGTCTATACAAATACGATAACAACAGTGACCGATTATGCTAGATAAATTTTCTTAATCAAGAACAGGATGCACTGAGGATTACTCTTCATTATGTACTGTCGGTTATATTGAAATTGATCAATGTCCTACAACTGTTGTTATAATGCAGTACAGTAGTTGATTTATTTTTATTATTCTGCTGTGCTGTGTAAAGATGCGAACGAGTTTAACGCTGTTACAAATTTAATTTCTCTGCAAATTCCTAAATTTTAACTGTGATTAATGACGTAAGTTTATGCATTTCACTCTCGGAAGGGGGAAAAAACTGCATCCAATTATTTTGAAGAATTTATTTAAAATGACTTACCATGACCATTAAACTAATGATGCGTTTCCTAATGATATTATTAATGATTTATTAGAATCTAAATGACTATTTTTTTCTGACAACTTTTGTATAATATTGAATTATATTCTTTTCAAAATTTTCTAGTTTTTTTTAAAAACATCATATTTACCTTTTCCTTCTCGAAAACTGTTAATTAAAAATTAAACTGGACAAAGATTATCACCCTTTTTTTTATACTTTGATACGGAACTGACTGATTTGTATCTTTTTATTGTTAGTGAATCAACTTTTCGATAAACTGTGTGAATCGTAAATGTTAAACGAACAGAATTAGAGTTAGAAAAATGTAATTTAGTGCAATGGAAATCATACAATTTATCAGGAATAAGAATCCGATTAGTTAATTCCCACGGTATATTTCTGATCGTAATCCGTTCGCTTCATCCAAATTCTTTAAACTATCCAAATGAAAGAATATTCAGAAGACTACGTATATATTCCGCAATTAATATTGAAATTAAATTTCGTTAACAAAAAAGCAAAATTAAATGTTTAAAATTTGTTAAACAGCTTTTGAAACTTGGTAATTTTCTTACTGAAAAAACGTTAAAAATTAGCGAGCATTCTTTTTGTTAGGAAAGCCAATTAAATTAGAAATGATATTGTCTTATATTTAAATATCGCTTCTAATTTAAATGAAACAATAAAAAGTAATTACTGTAGCGTTTATGTAGAGAAGAGAAACGAGCAATAACCGCTATAGGTTTTATTACTTGGATAAATTCGTATGATAAAAGAAATTTCTTAAGTCGATTTATATAGCAAATATTAATTAACAAAACTGCACTTTTTATTGGTTTTCTTTAAATGTAATCGGAAATTTAAATCTCGACTATAATTATCATTAAATAAACTTTTTTTCTTTGTTTTTAGGAGTTTTTAGTAATTTTTCCTCACTGGTAAAAAATTTTTACTATCAATGCAAAGATGAGCAAATTCGAGGTAAAAAGCGTCTTAAAAGTTTTAAAACAAATTTTTAAGATTCATTTTAACCTTAATTTGTTTATCGTCTTTGCAATTCAAAAATCAATATAATGGCACAAATAATTTTTTTAAAGTTATGTATCCAAATCGAATTAAATAATGTATTTTATTGAATCGAAAATTAATGTATACAAATTACTCGCATAAATCCATCAAATTTTGTACACAAAAACGGCGTTATAAAAGAAAAGTTAATTAAAAAATGGAATCTCTAGGGTTTCTAAAATGGCGATCAGCAATTTTTTAAATATAAAAAAAATTCAGTTCCTTTATGATATGCACTCAAATTTGATATGTACGTAAACGATTCACTAAAAACAATCTCAAGTTTATTTTTTAATTTTTTATATTTTTCTTCATTCAAATGCATTTTATGATAATTTGCATATTATCGAATGCAAGTTTAATTTCATTCACTTAATGTATTTAACTTATATACTCGATTACGTTTTTGGAATAAATTAAAGCCATTAATAAAAAAAAAATAATGCACCTAATTACCTTCATAAACTGAATTTCTTCTAATTGTGGTACCAGTTCGATAACAAAATTTGCATCAACCATATATTTAAAGAATCGATATATAGAAATTCTGAATATTAAAAAATAATAATAATGTAGAGCAGCGTTTCCCAAACTATGTTCCGCGGATGGTCAATAAGTGTTCCGTAAAAATTATGAAAATTAATATAAGCTTCATTTGATTTTAAATGCTGTGCCAAGTTGAAACTGGAGTCGCTAGTTTATTTTACTATTTTCATGTTTTTTTATTTTATATAATTACAATTTGATAATAAATGTTTGTTTTGCTTTCTTAACTCTTATATAGACTTGCCTAATTTATTTATTAATATCTACCTATACTATAAAATAACCAAGGTGTTCCGTAAAATTTCATGATTTGTGGAATGTTCTGTCATAGAAAAAGTTTGGGAAATGCTGCTAATAGAGTATATGAGTTAACTGAGAAATAAGCATTATATGAAATCCAAACTCCTTAAAACATACCAGATCCGATTTCCGGTATGGAAAAACGTTTGCCTGACTAAAGTCGCAATCCTGTTTAACCTTAAGATTCAAAAAACCTATTCATCTTTCTTTATAATCAATAGATATACTACGTTGAATACTGTCATAATAATTCATCCAGCAGAAAGTAACTATACTGGAGTAATACTTAAGACATTTTTTACAATGTTCCTTCGAAAAACTCTATTTTAAAATAATAGTTATTCTCTTCTCTTCAAAAAATCTGACATAAAGTTAAATAAATTGCCGAATAGCTTTAAATATGAGATATTTAAGATTTTACAATATTGTACCCCCTCCTATTTTATCGATTTTAAGGGATTTTTTTCCCCCCAAGTATTTTTTTAATGCATGAAACTGTGTAATAATGAAAAATAATAATAATTTTCTTAAGTGTTTTCACTAATTCGTTTTTTTTTTTCTTAAACTAAATTTTTCCATTTTAATTATAACCGGTCTTCATTTTTCGTCTTCAATTTATCGAAGATGAAATCCATAAAAAAAATTGAAAATAAAACTAAGACGTAAATAATTTCAGTTAGTATAAGAAAATATAAATTTGTAAGATTTCCTAGACAATTACGTATTATATTTTTTATTTGATTTCTAAGCCAGACATTTATATTTACGTCCAGATAGCAAAATATTGTTTTGCACGAGAATCGCAGATAGCAGCTGGAAATTATTAACGTTTGAATTATATTGAAAAGAAAATTTTGTTCCCTTAAATTTCTGATGAAAATTGATTCTTTCGATAGGGTAATATTTATTCACATTTAAAATTTTACGAGTATTTTTAAATTTAACGATTTTATATAATTTATTTGACGATTTTCAGTGCGATACGTATAACAATTATTCTTGTAATTCCATAATTTCGCTATACGTTATTAAAACTGATAACACGTAAATTAACTATCTACGAAAGAGAATATTGTTATATTGTTTTCTATTAGATATTATATGCTAATTTTGGAAAGTTTGACGCGAATCGTGACTTAAGATAGTTCTGGGGAAAATTATTGGCGACGAATCATTGAATGTTTGTCTCCACCTGTACTGCAATAGAAACAGCTTATTATATACAACGATTTAGTTAATAATTTTTGCTTGGAGAATGAATACAGAAAGAGTTACCTTCTCTCAAACAGATTTTAAACTACACTACTGGATTACAAATATCAGATATTGAATATTAGCTCTAAAAGTATTCATTTCTAATAATAATAACCATTTCGAAATAATGATTATTACATTATAAAACTTGAATAAGAGTATAAAGGAATCTCCAACAGAACTTTTAAAATTCGTCGTCATTAAAATATTTTTATATGAAAAAACTGTTTAATAAATTAATATCTGTTCTAAAATATATATAATTCCTAAAAACTTATCGCGCGTAGTAGCAAAAAGCGAAAAACAAATTTTCCGAGTCAGTCTATTTGTTCAAATTTTTCCCCTTCTCCTCTTCTGGTGCCAGACGATGCGAAATGACATCACCGACAAACACACTCCTTAGTAAAACGAACACAGACAATTCAAAGGTCAATCTTTCAGACATATTTTTATCGTTTCGGCAGGTGTGTGCAAAAACAATTGCCAAACGGGCAGATATATCGTAAACACTTGACAGGTTACAGGTTAAGAGCGATTGACAACGCGGAAAAAAAAATCGCGACTTGTATAAGTACTGTATCAATGAACGTTGTTACGCGTGTCGAGGTTTTAAAATTGCGTTTAATTTCGATTTTTCTCACGTTCGAACTGTGTTAGATCAATCGATAAATAGATTAGATATCAGTGGCGATATATAGAAATTATTAAAAGTTGAAAACTGTAATGCGGAATCATCGAACTGACACGGATTCCTCTCCGCCATGGTCATCTGTAAGCCGGTTGTCATGACAACCAATCGTCTGCTGTCGGAGACGACCGAAATCGATTTCCGTCCGCTTTGCCTGTCGGCTGAACTCTAGCAGATTGTTCTGTAAAAGTTCGCTCAAGTGTCTCTCTCATAATATCTGATCATAAATACGATAATACATTAATCAAAGTAAAGGAGATCTGTCAAAACATTCCGTATTTAAATATGACGATTTTTCTTCCCAATCGATTACTATCACAAAACCGCCCGTTCGAACCAAAAATAATACAATTTCGTAAGAAGCGTAGACGCTTATTACAACTTTGGTAACGATTCGGTGTGGCTTCATTGGGATTTCTCTTGCCAACAGCCTAGTTATGTCGGTAATGGTTACAAATCAAAACAGTTTCGGGTCTTTAAATAATAATTTTTTTTAACCTGTTTAAAAATATGTGTTTTGAATTTCAAACAATCACTGTTTATCTGATTCAGATCCAAGGACAAATGCACAGCTTCGGAAGAAATTTAAAAAAAAGTAACAAAATACTTTCGATAAGTTAACACAAAAAGATAAAATACGAAAAATATCAGTATACAGATATACGATACGACGTAATAAATATCAGTGATGAACAATAGAAACTCAGGAAATAACACAGACGAAAACAGACAAGATAAAAGTTAGACAAGCGAAAAAAAAAAATGTATTTGTTTGCATTTTCCTACACCAGGGGACGTCTCGATAAAGTGTCGAGGTGACGTTACGGAGCCAACCTCGCCAAAAGCGCTTCCGCGATGTTGCTACGGTAACAGACGCTTTCCATTATTCTGATGGGTTGGAAACTGCACTCTCTTAAATTCTAATATATATAACCCTTTGAAAAATAAAAAATATCGTAAAAATGTAAAATAAAAAGACGAAATTAAATCTTACATAAAGTTTTAGTGTGACAAAATAGTTTGGAAAATTCCCTCGAAATCGAATATTCTTTCATCATCAGTTACGAATGTCAGACATCAACATATCGCAGTTACCATAGTTACAGGGGGGTAGAAACATCTGCCAGACGTAACCCCCAGGGGTCATTCGCCGACCTTGATACACATGTTGTCATGGTTACAATAAGCGAAAGGAAGAGAATCCCGCATATCAATATTGACGTCATTTAAGATTTGAGAAACTTTATTGAACTTAATTTTATTAAACAATTCTTCAAAACAGCTATCATGAATATTTAAAGGCTATCTAGTATATAAACACTTGATTCGTATCAATTTATGATGAGGTTAATAGAAATTAAACGTTCTTTAAAAACCATCATTTCTGCTTTTAAGATATGATTTATAATGTGTGTGTGTGTGTGTATATATATATATATTGTTTACTTAACCTCATAAATTACATAAAAAGGATGCAAACTTGCAATATTATATCTAAAATTTGTTTTTCCTTCTTTTTTTATAGATAAAAAAACTGATAAGTTATTTACCAAATCTAAGAGTTTAAATTTGACCAAAATACAAATTTTTATTTTTGCAAAACAGTGATCGAAGAGTGAAATATCAAAATACAAGCATTTTATTATTATTTTACTTTATCTTGGTAAGGTTCAATGACCGAATATTGTTTTATATAAAAATTCGAGCCGTCTACGAATAGAAAATATAATTAAATGTTGCTATAGCAATAAGGAATTATTTTGATATTTAATACAGTATATAAAACGTTACTAGACATATGTTACGGATAAAATAACTGAAAGCAATTTGAGTAAAGTAAACCTATATGAGTGCACCATTTCTAGAATAACTTTGAAATTAACTTCAAGGCCAAAGGAAAACTGCACATCATCAAATATCCGCACAATAACATAGTACCAGAATTTTAAATATCTCATAATAAACATTTAAGCATGCAACAAGTATGCAAGATATCATTTTAGTAACAAGAATTAGACTCTGTACCTGAATAAACACATTTTATTTATTTATTTTTTCAAGTAACATTAACAGAAAGTTGACATTTTATGCTAATTATCAACAACAGACAAAATTTAAGATTTACGGGTCTCGCCAATCACAAACACACGTTACAAAAGCTAACGATAGGTTTTTAAAGAAACAATTGCTTACTTTTAGAGTAAATTTACATTAAATGATTATCCTTGCACATATATGGATTTAAAAACTATTACATTCCACCTAAGCAGGCAAGGAATATCGCGACCCATTTACAACCACCTTAAAAACCGAAAGGATTACAGCTGTTTAAGAGATACTAGAATTCTACTCACCTATAAAAACAACAGAGAAGAAGCATAGAAGATAGAATCGTGCCTTCAACATAATTGAATCATCCGATCACCGAAACCCATTCTCGTTCTTCTGCATTTCACATATTCTTCGATTTAAAAAAAATTATAGTAGTAACGATGATGATGATGATAACAATAATATAATAATAAAACAAAGATTTAAAAAGCTTTCCACCGATTCCTATTCTATATAACCACAACAAAGTTATGGGGGTTGGAAAACTGCACTTCTTTCGACCGTATGTACAGTTCGAAGAGGGATAATAGGCCTATGTTCCCCTGAAATTGTATGGGGCATACGTCGTCTATCCAGACGTCCACTGAAGTCCAACTAAATTGCCACAAATGTATCCCCCTCGACAAGCATCCAGACTCTGAACCGGTCTACGGCGCCGACACAGACAGGTAGCTACCAATATCTAGTCTGAAGGGGGTTGCGGTAGTCTGGCGGAGGGGCGGATTCTCTCCTGGATAGGGCTATTTAGACGGCAATGACGTCACCGCATGACGTCAGCGACAGTATATGTCGATTACCGCAGATGTATGCGCCGATCGCGACTCGCACCCATGCTCTTCCACATTCAACCCTTTTGTGACTGGTGCCGAAAAAATACGAAAAAAATTCGACGGTTTAATAACAAAGATTAATCTTCCGTTTTGAATTCGACAATATCGATTTATAATCCGCGAATTCTTATAGAAATCCCCGTCGTGTCTGTTGTATATATACAGACAGAAAAATGTCTTAATGATGCTGTAACCTGTCTGGTCACAATGACCTTACGTATAATAATTGTTTCTGAATCTATGGAAGATTTATTAAATTTAATTCGCTGCTATATAGTTTTTATAATTGATAAGAGTACGCTAAGACATCAAAGTGGTTGGCGTAAATTTTTATTAAATTTTACAAAAGCTCTTTGAACTTTTTCGAGGAGAAAAAAGAAAATAATAATAATTTTTTTTTTTCAAAATTTCGGCATATAATTTAATCGTCGAATTGTAGAAAACCAATCGAACAAATGTTTGTACTGTATATTCGTATGTACTAGACGGTGGCATAAACCTCCTCCAGATAGAAAATGTCTATAAATAGAAGAATAGCGATCAATGAGATTTAATAAAAAAACGAAAAAAGTTTTTAGCATGCAGCGTATCTGTCTTCGGCTAAGACGATTTCTAAATACAGTACAGTACAACTAAACAACAAAAGTTATTTAGCTTAAGAAGTAAAATCGATCAAGTAGGTTGCTTTTTTTTGTCTAGTTCAAAAATCAATTCTTTGATGATATCTTTTTCTCTTATAAAGATATACTGTATAATATATAAATATATATATATATATATATACAGTACATGGAATTTAATTCTTAATGCTAGCATAAGGATGTTCGTGCTGTGGCTTATGCTGATTATAATTTTACAACTTTTATATATATCAGTCTCGAGGGATGTTATATCGCGTAGCAGAAGCGTATAAGGTTAGCCAACGATAGCCAGTTAATCGCGCGAGAGAAAATGTAGAGTTCGAGTCGAAGCGTGAGATTTATAATTCATTACCGCAGAAAAAAATGATACTTTTTTGCCACCTATAATGATGCTGGACTGTACGGTACAATGCGCCGCGTCGTCAGAAGCTAAGTAAATTTTTGTAGCCAACTCTATACATCAGCGGTCTCAAATTCGCCGCTCGTGTCGCATTTATAAATATTACAACCCTAAGATCATATAGAAGATAATTCAAAATATTACTAAACTTTAGTGTTTTTAATATAGTGTATTGAAATTCGGTGAAACGTAATAAATTTGTAAATCAGAAGTGAAAGTTTTATATCGAAAATATTCTACCATTTATAAATTTCTTTATAATTTTTGCTCCATCCAACCGACCAAAGATGTCTAAAGTGGCGCTTTGAAGAAAATGAGTTTCAGACCACAGCTTTATATGGACATACATGGACGACTAACGCACTCAAATTGCACTCTCACCGAAAATTCGTAACAACTTTTCAAGAACTACTATATTGCACATAAGCCACGTGTTGTTGGCCATAACGTTAAGAATTTAACTGTTGTGTCTAAATTTTGATGCCTACGTAAGCATTTTAAATCCCATAGATGGTCGATGCAACCGAAATGATCTTAATTTTTAATATGCCGAGTTTCGTTAACCAATGACTATAAAGTTTAGCGTTATAAACTTTTCGAATTTTTAATATTTTCAAATATAGCGAGTGCATTTTCAATTTTTTGGGGGGAAAATGATAAAATGGAGAACTTATATGTTATTCATTGTCTACACATTTCGCTAGATTCAATTCCGGATGTTGCATCTCTAGAATTTAGAGTGACTGGCAACATTTAAAATTTTATCGAGATAAAACCAGCAATTGCTCTACGGAAGTGCGTAATACACTCCTTGGAAGAAAGTCGGTAAGAGCAATCGTTAGTAAAACGAAACCAATTAAATAGTTTACATTAATACCCCAACTTACGTAAATTCGGAGATACGTAACTTCTCATCTTGCCCTCCCCACTTGCTTATTTCACAATTACGTAGTGCATATACAGTATATATATATATATATATATATACATATTTCATATGCTGATTAGTTGATTAAGAGTCTTTAATTACAACTACATATAAATTTTTATAATTTGTTGTTTTCTTGGTTTATTACCATGAAAACATATGTACCTGAAATTATATTTGGGAATCTGTAGGTACTCCGGCTTACGTCATTTTCGATTTAGCTTATGCTTTCCGATCCCACGTATTTTACGTAACTCTGGGGTATTATTGTATTTATTCAGTATATATTACTGATAAAAATTTTGAATGAATTAGAAAATCGATTATTAATTTTAGGTATAACCATTAAACTTTATCCAAATTTTAATTACTGTACAGTAATACCCCGGAGTTACGTTGTAGATGGGACCGAAAAGCGTAACGTAAGTCGAAAGTTACGTAAATCGGGTTACCTATAGAGTCCCAAATCTTCAGATATATATGTATTAGAACTTTTATTACCAAGAAAACAACAAATTATAAAAGTTTGTTGTTTTCTTGGTGAAAATAACAAACTTTTATAATTTTATGTTGTAATTAAAGAATCTTAATCAACAAATCAGCAAATGAAATATGTACATACATATATGCACTATGTAATTATGAAACAAACAAGTGGGCGAGGGCAGGATGAGAAGTTACGTATCTCCGAATTTACGTAAGTCGGGGTATTACTGTATTAAAAAAATTCTTCTAATTCTAAATTTGTTGGCCACAGATCATTCCAGTTAAATTTTTTTGGTTAATTTTTAGGAAGTTATTTATCGTATTGATATCTAATTATTATTTTTCCGAATTTTCTTTATTTGGGAACAATCTTCTGGTTCCTTTTCATACGCGCAATTACAGGAAGTACAGTATATTCTTGATAATTGCATCAGCAATTATCAAGAATATACAAAAATATACATTAAAAAGGATATATTATCAAGAAAATATTATCATAAAAATCATTAAAAAGAAATATACATTAAAAAGAATATATTATCAATTATCAAGAATATACAAAAATATACAAGAATATACAAGGATGCAATTTCTAAATTTTTGTTCTGTCTATCCTCATTAATAACTTTTGTCCAAATTAGCATATTTTTTATGAAGTTTGCCAGCCATTTTAGGGCATTAAAAATAACCTGGATAACGTAACCTAGCTACCATCATTAAAAAGCAGAGGACGCTCAATCTTCCGTGGTTTGGTGTAATAATTATAGAGCCATTTAGTAGATTTTTATGATATTCAATACAGAGGTTAGGCCATTAAGTACGATATTAATGACATTTTTTATTTTTATATTTTTAATCATTCGAAACCGCAAATTGGAATGATTAAAAATATAAAAGGATATGCAAATTCTGAAGTTGCCGATTATTACTATTTTTCAGTACATCCAGCAGAAGATAATGAAAAGTGGAGGATATGTTCTTTATAACCGTGTAAAATGGAATAAGGATTAAAGGATAAAAGGGGATTGGTTCATTAATTTTTAGAGACAATTTAATGCTTAGGGATTGGTTCATTAATTTTTAGACACAATTTAATGGTTATACTTTTTTTGGTCCATTAATTTTTAGAGACAATTTAATGCTTATACTTTTTCAACTTTATTTTTGAAAATGAAAACATAAACATTAATTAACATCGAATACGGCACAAAAAAAATTAACAATATTCCGTACAAATAAAAATAAAAGCATTCAAATAATTAACAATATTCTGTACAAATAAAAACAATAAAAGCATTCAAACACAAAAATTAACAATATTCCGTATAAATAAAAAGCATTCAAAAACATAAATAGGCGAGCTGCAAGCGTGAGTTGAATTTAGATGATCCTACAAATAAAAACAATAAAACTATTCAAACATAATTAGGCGAGTTGAGTTTAATTGAACTGCGAGATTTGGGGCCCTAGTCTGGAGCTTATCGTGTTACAACGCATTCGTGTTAGCAGTATCACGTGACACCAACACGAATGCGTTGTAACAAGATAAACTCGAGACTAGGACCCTTGGACAGTAAATGTTAATTGTGAAAGCGAAAGGGACTAAGAAGAACTGTGAGTTATTCTGAAATAAAGACATAAATTAGTGTTGTATGAGATAATTATCGGATTTTGTATTGAATTTAGTTATAGTGAAACAAGATTATTTTGTTTTGTGTGAATAAATTGGACTATACGAAATATAGCTGTATTCACTCTTTATTAATCTCTACGAACTCGTAAACCCACAAAACCTGACAATATGATACTTATTTAATTTATAATGCAAAACAATCAAAATAAAACCAAAAAAAATTTTTAGTTTTCATTTAAATACCGTGTAAGAGCGAAACCGTGTAAATTGAGTGCCGTGCAAATCGAGGCTAGGTGTATTTTGTTCTCGGAGTTTCTAGGGTGTTTTCGAAATTCTCTATTACGCAATAAATTAAAAAAAACTTAGGAAGAAGCTTTAAAGGTCGAAACAGAATTTCGAGATCTTAAGAAATAGTTTTTCGAAATCTGGGATCACTGTTTTTAAAGAAAAATAGAGAATAAATGAAAATTTAATATGAATGTATACAGTATCGCATCTATTATGTTGTGTCAGCTTTCTTTATTAAATCTACATCCTTTATCTGATAAAAATCCTTTAAGATTTTTCAATTTCTAACTATAGCGTATCCATTTCTTTTTTAGGAAAAAAACGGAATGAACAACTATACGCTATTCGTTATTCTTAACAGGTATAAGTTTCGTCAAAATCGACTAAGACAATTGATTCTTTATAAAAGTACGAGATACTTCTTTAGTAAATATATCCCTCCTCCAACACGGTTTCGTTCTAACACGATTTGAAAATTGCGAAAACCCTCATATAACACGGTACTTCTACCACACTGAGTTTACTCAAACACATTTAAAAAATCACTCTCCTACAACACAACATTTTCGTCAATTTTTGTAAATCCGCACTGTGGACACACAAAATGCCATCGTGAGGAAATACTTTGCTAAAATTAGTCATAAATGCAATTTCACTAGTTGGCCGTGAGAGGGACAGTACGCAGTATATTTTCGATTTCGATTTGAAATCGAGTCAATTGGCGACCGTTGAGTATTTTATATTGCAAACGTTCAGTTCTTGGATAAAAAATAACTTTTATTCTTCAATAGAAGAATATGAAAGAGCAGAAAAACTTTTTTATTCATAATTTTTTTTTGGTATATGTTAAGGAACTAGTGTTTTCTAGTGGGTGGTAGCGAGTTAGATTACAGATTTTGTAAAGAGAACGGAAGATACACCAACTTTAACAGAAAAAAGTTCAGAAAGTAAAGTTGATATTGCTAAAGAAGAAAATGTTCTCGTTTTAACGAAACAGGGATAGGAAAAATATACTAATTAAATGAATGTTATATAGGCTGTATACTTTTTTCTTTCTTTATGTTTCGTGTTCTTAATATTCTTAATAAAAATTAAGTTTCTTATGTAGAATTAAAGAAAGTCATTTGTTTTTAATTGGTTTGGGAACGTAACTCTCCTTTTTGTATTGGCTCCTATTCTCGTATTACACGTCGTGTACACAACTAGACGTTTTTTAGGAGCCTATCTACGTGTTATACGAGGGAATCTGTACTTATAATTTACATAGTAATGTAAATGAGAAAAATATTTAAGGATTTTATGCGATAAAATTAAATCAAGTAGAGTTATTAATACATAATGCTGATAATAATAAACGTAGCATGAAAAGGAAAACGAATGACTAATTATGGAACACATATTTTTAGATATGTTTAGCGTGCTCACGTTGAATGAGATCATATTTGCAAAGAAAATACATTATATGAAATTGATGAAAGAAACGGTTAGGTAAGATGAATTTTAATTAAGCTGCCATCTCACTCATGCGATATACTTTATCAGGTGACCATCACTTTTAGAGCACATTACAGGTTGACAACGAAAATAATGATAGAAAAGAAGTAATAAATTAAGAAAAATGAGGAGTTTGAAAAATAAGAGGCAATGAGTACTAACTGATCAATATTTGAATGTGAAGGAAACAATAGTAGGCTCCTATCATGTTTTAGGTAAATTTGCAATCAGAAGTTACCAAGTTTCGGAATTATTCCATTGCTTGCTATCAGCCCGTAGTGGTTGGATCGTTAGATGAAGAATAGGGTTGAACTCGGGCTCTCTTGAAATACTCTTGAAGTATGGTACCTGGAATTGAATCCAGTCAGATGGTAAATAAAAGTTTCACTATGTGGCAGATTGGTCGATTATCCTGGTGGAATTAGCCAGATTGTAGGAAATGGGGTTCGATGGGCCGGATTCAGATTCCTCATATAAATTTTGAGGCGTGGGATACAGATTCGATCCCTATCAGAGTGGATGCTTTGTTAAGCATTGGCGTTTTCTACACGATCGATTAAAATTTCGCTATCGAACCCCAATCCGAATTTTTTATAGTGAGGTGTTGGCCCAGGCTATTAATTCCCATCTTTCAATATATCAGCCGATTCGTGGAGATTCTTGTGTTGCAGTTGACCTTACTGAGATTTGTTTATTCATCGGGATGTCTTCCAATGCCAATAAAAGCTTCTCGAGTATAGAAAAGTGCAATCTGGGATAAAGCTTGTCGTGCCAATCAATAGACAACGTCCTGAACATCCATGATGAAGGCTAAAATATTTCGAATGTCTCCACGTGCTTTGTTACATTCAGAAATGGAAACCCGAACTATATAGCACTGTTCTCAGCTGGTAGGAACTTATTGTCAGATATTTTATGCATTTTAATTACTTGTAGATCAAGATTGGCATCTTGCCGATTAGTGAGAACATTTTTCTTGTTAAAGTATATTGAGCATAAAACATAAGCACTGTATTTCTCTTCATTAGAACTACACCTACAGATGATATGGACACAGTTTTGACACTGATGAGCTCAGCTAGTAACTTTGCCAAGGGAATAAATATTTGACAACAAATAACTTAACAGTCGGCCTTTAGTGGCGAGATACCTTCTTTGCTGAATTTGATAGCTACACACGTTGTTTAAAACAAACTCGATAATCTACAGAAGCACATTTTAATAGAGTATTTCTTTTACCGGTTTTAATCAATTTTTAAAGTCATATTTGGATCTATCTTATTAGATAATGGTTGTTTTAGACGTACAGTACCTTTTCTTTTATATGAATTATGGGATTTTACGTTTACGTTTTTTAAGGCTGTTATTATAATTTTGTTTGGTTCTATCAATATTCCCTTTAACGTTTTTTGAATATTATGGAATGTTATACGCTACACTCTTTTCTATAGCTTGTCTATTACATACTACTGTATTTTTATTTTCTTTTATAAACATTGTATAGTATTTGAGGCAGTTGGGCCTAGATGGGCCTATCATGAAACAAAAATAAAGCACAAACTGTTCATTATGGACCTGTGTGAAGTTGGCCCTCCACTTTTGAATTTTTAAATTTCTTCTTTTGCATTCGTTTGCACCTCGTTAGCACCTTTTGCACTTTTAATAATTTCGTTTGCAATACCATAGGTCCTCTTCTGCAATTCGACACATTGTGGTCTCACTCACACCCAATGTTTCTGCCAACTGCCTGAGAACTGGGTCCTCTGAGATGAGTTCAGCCCTTTGGACAACTTCCGGTGTCCTTGACGATCTTCCCCTGGAATAGCTCTTCTTGCCGGGTTGGCAGAACCTTCTTCAGTCTTCTCTGAAGCCGCATATCCGGGTTGGCAGAACCTTCTTCAGACTTCTCTGAAGCACATATCTAGCAGCAACATCATAAACTGTCGATCTTGGATAGTTAAGCAACATTATCTTGGATAGTTAAAGAACCGAATTATTTCGGAAGGTGAATATCCAGCGCGAAGGCCTTCGATTATCACTGCTCTCCGATTATATTCTGCTTCGATCTTAACTGATCAGCTATTTTGTACTTATCCTCAAACGCATCGGATCCAGTGCGAAGGCCTTCGATTATCACTGCTCTCCGATTATATTCTGCACTCGATTTAACTGATCCCTATTTTGTACTTATCCTCAAACGCATCGTCTGACTGGCTTACTAAAACGTCCGCATCGTCTGTCTGGCTTACAAAAACGTCAGCAGCATCGTAGCGCTGATGTCTGTCTGGCTTACTAAAACGTCAGCAGCATCATAGTGCTGATGTAAAATATGCTTCGATCTTAACTGATCAGCTATTTTGTACTTATCCTCAAACGCATCGTTTAAAACGTCAGCAGCATCATAGCATTGATGTCAAATATGGCGGGAAATATAGCACTGATGTAAAATATGGCTGGAAATTCAATTTCAAATTTGTCAGAATTTAGCTGATGCACCCTATGTATGTATGTATGTATGTATGTATGTATGTATGTATGTATGTATGGTATGTATGTATGTATGTATGTATGTATGTATGTATGTATGTATGTACTTTTTATTTAAAATCTAAAAAAGATATTTAGGATTATGATATACAAAAATAGAATTTTCTTGTCAAATAGTATAAACAGTATGGAAAACTAATAAAGCAAGCACATATATAGTACTTTTTGATTTAAAGAACCTGAATAATCACCTGAAACCTGAATTATCAAGTAGATTAATATTTTTAGCATAAAATGGTTTTCACAATAATACTTTTTAATAAAAGCATTAGTGCACTAAAAAAACCAAACCTAAATAATAAGATCATTTCATTCATGTATATAAACTGTTTATTTTGAAAGTGTGTAAGTCCGTCCATTTTTTTAAAACAATGAAATATTACATAAATAAAAAGCTTATACTAAATTAATGTAATATTTCCGTTTTTTTAAAAAATCAACTTACATCACTTTCAAAATAAACAGTCCATATAACACCAAGGAAAAAATTGTTGAAAATGATCAACATGAAATTCTAATTATTTTGTAATTTTCTCTCTCTTAAAATGAAATATTGAATCATCTTAAAGAACAGAAATTCAATTTAGACAATTGAATGCATCCCTATTACCGTTTAGTCTATTCTTTTATTTCTGTTTGTACATTTCTTGGAAATGATATTTAATAATACAATAAGATTAAATCTTTAAAACTGTAATATATGATTAACTTAATTTACTCTTTAAGTAGAACAAATACTTTAAGGAACAACAAATAGTTGAAATCAGTCAAAAGTAAAGTGTTAAAATTTAAAAAGTCAAGAGGACAATTTTTATAATCATATTATGACAAATTTATTGGATATTAATCAAAACTGAATTATAATCAAAAAAAGTAAAATTTAATATAAACTACAATGTATGAAATTATTATTATAAACTAATATTAAATATCAATATATAAAACTAAAAATATGAGCTACAAAATAAAATACAGTTTTTTAATATTCCAATTAACAGATGATTTATGAAAATACTGCCAATTATTAAATTATTCACAGCTCTTTTTAATAATACAATATTATAATAAGACTATACTCATCCAAGCAGTGAACTTTGAAGTATTGCTAATTATTAATTGTAAACAAAAAAAACAAAAATTCCATTTAGAATAGCATATTAAATATTTTTGTTCAAAAAGAAATATAAATTATAAGATAATATTATTACAGAAATGTAATCAAAATTTTTGATATTAAACTATTGAGTCTTTTAAAATACAGTAAGTCCTTGATTTATGTGATTAATTCATCCAAAAACTTTCCATGTAAGTCAAAAACCACATAAGTCCAACAATGTTTAAATTCAATATACATGAGGGGGCACATTAGAAAATGGAATAATCAAATGAAATTTATGAGCATATTTCTAAGCACAAAAAGAAAATTTAAGGCAGTAAATAATATTTTTACAAAAAAGTAAACTGTTTAATGAATTTTTCTTTTGTATTTTATGGAAATTCAACAAAAGACATAATCAAAACTGCATAACACAAATCAAAACCACATAAGTTGAGAACCTACTGTATTATTAAATGTTCTCAGTTTGAATTTAATCAAAAGAAAAAAAACGGGAAAAAAGCCAATAGAATCTGCAGCCTATTTCTTATAATTTGTTAGATCTTTAAAAAAAAGAGCATTTGGTAAATCATAATTATTCAAAAATCAATAAATTAAAAATTTTTGAAATTTGAGATTTGTTATTCAAAATTTAGAAATCATTTCATTTTCCTTTATAGCTCAATTTTTGTTTAATTAATTTACAAGCATAAAATAGCAAAACTGGAAACAAAAAAATAACAGCTTGAATATAATAACAAAAGTACATAAAGACTAACAGTATGAAATTGTAAGAATCTAATAGCACTACTCTAAAGTTGGGAGATGGTAGAATTGACTATGATACACACCTTTAAGCTGAGAAGGATTTCTATACACTGTTTTACCCAAGTAAAAGCTGATGTAAACAGAGGAGTTGAAAATCAGTCCAGAAGTAGTTGTCTCAGTGGGCAATTGTTACAGATGGAATCTAGCATGCAAAAGAGAAGTGTGTGTCGAAAAATGAAGAATATACTCTTTAAATGTTCCATATTTGATGTTATTGATAAGATTATTTCAATAAAACATATATTTATAATTAGACAAGAAAGCCAAAACAAATTGTTTTATAGATATTCTTAGTCATGAAAATAAAATTTTATATATATTTATAGTTTGCATGTTTAAAATGATGAACTGAGAAACTTTCTCAAAAAATTAAAACTATTGTTTTAGTTTTTTGAGAAGATTCCTCAATTCATCATTTAAAACATGGTTCAGTCCAATTAAATAAATAAACACAAACCACTTTCAATTCAAGCAAACCACTTCAATTTTACAGCTTTTCAATTCCAATTAAAAAACATAAGGATTAGACAAATCTTTACTATATTAGTGAACCATGAAATGATCAAAACCAGAAAGAGTTAAGTTGAAATCTGAGGATGAATGTATTATTAAATTATATATTCACTGTTAAGAACAGATGTATGATTTGGAAAGATGTGGAAGTATAGTTTATAATTTATGCAGACTATAAATTATACTTCCATATCTTTCTAGATTAATAAACAAATATGTCACAGCACATGTAGCAGTAAAGAGAGTATTTATTCTGAAATAAATAGTAACATTTTCAGTTATTGCCTAATCATAACCAGCTACATATACATATATAGATAAGAATACATCATCAAAACACAAATTGAACATAGTTGACTTGCAAACATTTTGCTAAAAACATTCTAAGAATTTTAGAACAAAACTTTTAAGAACTTTTTGAAAAACCAGTTTTTATTTATTTTCCCCTGGCATATGCTAAGAAAATATTTTTTTTTTTCTTTTTTAAATATTAAGCTTCTAGCAGATAACTATGCTAACCACAATCAAGTCTTTCCAAAACAATTAATAATTTTATGTTCTCTCTTTTTGCAATGGTGATAGCTTCAAATAAAAAACAAAATTTAGATCATTAGGTCTAAACTGTCATCTGATAATCTTTCTTTAATATTGCTTCCTTTATCTTCTCAATTTCATTGCAATGAAAACTTTATTTATATAATGGCAATAAGTTTTTATGCAAGTCTTAAAATTATCAATTTCTCGGATTTCTGTTAATATAAGCTTAGCTCAGTTATAATTCCAGCTATTGTACATCTGATGGGCTTACCATTAGACCGTTATAAAAAATTTTTCCTTCAAATAAAAAATAAAATTCAAAGCAAATAGTATATGATAGATTTCATAATAAGTTATGGATCTTTTTTCTGAAAGAAAAATATTCCATTCTTAATTACTAAAATTTTTCATATAATTTCAATAATAAAATATGAGGCATTTTTATTCTAAAATAAACAAATATTTAGTCAAATGGCTATCTGAAAGTATGTTAGATATCTACCCTGAAAAATATGAACCAACCCAATGAATCCTATACTTCATTTGATGCCTACCATATCAAGAATGTGAGTAACTTGTGGAGGATATTAAAATGGCCCTTCTATTTAGTATCCAATAGGATGGAAAGCAGTATAAATAATAAAAAAGTAAATTAAATAAATCAAAGAGCAGAATTTGATATATCAGCAATAGTTATTTAATAAAACAGACAAATATTTAAAATTTCAATAATTATCATTTTTAAATATGTTTGAATAAATTATAAAAATATAAAAAATTTGCATGTTCTCACAAGATAAACAAGGTTATGGAATAAGTATTAATTAAAATATTATTATAAACATGCTAATTATGCAATGTTTATAAAAAAAAATTTGTAATAGGCAGACCAAAAAAGAGGAAGGCAATGTTGTAATATCAGTTCTTAATAAAGCTACAAATTTTCTTTTTTGAAATCTACAATAGTTACATAAATTATAGTAGGCCTCAACTTATATAGTTTCAAAGATACAGATATGCAAAATTTTTTATTTTATTGAATTTTCATAAAATGTGAATGAAAAATTAATTTACTTTTTGAAAAAATATAATTTATGACCTTAAATTTTCTTAACTATGCTTAAAGTATGCTCATAAATTTTATTTAGCCACTCTGTTTGCTACTGTATTCATTCATATATATCAAATTTAAGCATTGTTGGACTCATACGATTTTTTTACTTATGTAGGAATTTTTTGGATAAATTAACTGCTTAAGTCAGGGACTACTGTACTTCAACAAACTAATACTTTATAATTAATTATATATAAATTTAGAGTTATATTGAAAATATGTAAAAAAAAAAAAAAAACAAAAAAAAAAAAAAAAAAAAAAAAAAAAAAAAAAAAAAAAAAAAAAAAAAAACAGTTTTGATTTCAGAGTTAAATAAATTGAAGAAAATTAAATTCATTATATATATTTAAATAGTTGAAAATTACAAAAATCTGTTTAAAAATATAAGTTTATGAACAAAAAGCAAACATTCTGAAACAACTTATTTCAACAATTTCTTAATGAATACAAAAATTATTTGAAATTAGCAAATGATCAATCCAAGGTTTCAAACAAGTTATAAGAAAAAATAATTTTAGTAAATCTAATTTATCTATTTAATAGATATTAACATGATGAACATTATTTTATTGTGTTGAGACATAATCTAATGTAAAAGGTTATTATTTTTTTGTATTATTTTAAATAATATAAATAAATTTATTAGAATATTTTCAAAAAGTTTGGTGAATATACGATTTATTATATTATTATTATTACTTTTGAAATAAAAATTATCTAT
>AYEL01073516.1:0-51696 GCA_000484575.1 Olivierus martensii
GTAAAGCAAACTTCCAGGCTTTAGATATATCCCTTTGCCTATCGTTAATCACTAACCCATTCTTACTACCTGTAAATATGTGCAACTCCTTGGATTAGTTATTAACGATAGGCAAAGGGATATATCTAAAGCCTGGAAGTTTGCTTTACAACAATTTGTTCCCAATATAATATCGACTGAGGAGGATTTTGTGGCAAATATGAATTTTGTATTTCTAAAAACTGTTACGTGATTTAGTTTATATATTTTTCTACGTGTAAATGTAATTTTAAATTAGTTTTATTTGATTAGACTTTAGCCTTATTTGTAAGACCCTGTTGAGTATTTAAGATCAATGTAGAATTCTTTGAAATGTTTTTTAAATTTTTTGTATTTTAGTTCTTAATGTTATTTGTGGTTCTAGAACTGTGGCATTTTTATTATGATCCATTATGTGTTTGTAAGAGCTGATGTTGGCGTGGAAGCGTTACTTTGATTAAATGATTATGTTTAAAATATTGGTCTGCTTGTGTGTGCTTAGTATTTGTTTAATAGTTATATAAACACCGTCGAGAGCAGTTAGGATTTTAGGTTTTTAGTTTTATTTTGTAATCTATATAGAAGAAACAGTGGGATAATCCAAAAATTTGGATAAATAAGGAAATCTAGACTACACTAAATTATTTGCTCCTTCTCCAGTAATGAGTCTGGGAGACTAGCAAGTATACTGTGATATATTTTGATAGGTAAATGTGGAAATTAAATTTGTGTCTTATTGCTTCATGAAAAACTTAGATTTTCTTTGTTTTTAATATTAGTACAAGCATATCAATTTAACTTTCACACATCATTTCATTGTCAAATGATTCTATTAGAGTGTTTTCCAACCAGAGTGCTATGGCATCCTGGTTGGAAAACACTGTAAAAGAATCATACTTTTATAGCAATTGACAGGACTAGCTGGCACTCAAGCTCATTTACATATATCTCACAGAAGATGTTTTTACTTTTACTTACAGATTATCATCAACATTTATGTCATTGTCTTTACAATAATAATTCAATATTTAATTTATTACATTTATAATCTCATCAAAATGAGACTAATTTTTAACTCAGTCAATAATGTGATCTCAATTCAACAGTGATGTCTTTTGTAGATTAAATGATGTCACTACACACATTCTCAAACATAAGAATCATCTTGTCTTTTACTGCAATTTTGAAAAGTTTGAGGATTAAATAAAATATCGCACAGTTAAATATAATAGAAATAATTGAATATAAAAGAAAGATGTGAGTTTTTGATTTCTCACATTATCAAAATTAGCTAAGAATTAAACACTGATAAAATAAAATATCTATTTAAAATCTGGTAAGCTAGTACAGTTGAGCCAGTAGGGATTAAATATAGAGTAAGAACATATTTGGTTATTCAATTTAAAAATTCAAAGTACAATGTTTGTAATGCAAATGTTGGTAATTTGTTTACATTCAAACATTTTGTTCTGAGAGAGATAAGATTATACACAAAACAGGATCTGTTATTTACAAAATCATCCCTATGTATAAACAATGGTTATAATACAAGGTATCCGAGATAAAGGTATCTAAAAATAATGGCTTATATGTGTGAATCACTCATTACATTTTCTCAAACTAAAGCTCATTTGATAGGAAATCTCTTCAAATTTGTTTTGTCATACTTTCAAGGTTACTAGTGCACATATATAGTGTTGCATGCACAAAAACAGCATAAGAATGGCTATTGTCAGTCCAGATGTGGATGCCATAACAGAAGATGGAGTGCATACTTTGATTAGATGAATTTAAATCAGTTATGCATGTTTGGCAGTGTTAACAGAAGGAATAGAATGTGGATCCTCAATAGGTGTGTTTATCATGTAATAAGAGGATTGGAATCTTGTCAAGAGGTGATCAATCAATCAAATATTAGATGGGCTGTAAGTAATTTTAAGCCCTTCAAATCCATAGGGCAGATGGTATCAGATGGTATTTGTTTTTACAATAAGACATTGACCTTCTGGCTTTATTTTTGTGCCATGTCTTAACCCTTTGCGATCCTAAAAAAAATTTTTTTTAACGGTCTACCGCTCTAGCGCGTCCACATTATGGCTATAATTAAATCGACTATAATCCGTTTCACCTTAAGTTGAGACAGATTTCAGAAATATGTTATATCGTGTCGTATTGCAAGGCCAAACTCTCAAAAGCAGAAATAGACTTCCTTCGGCCGTCATCATCTGACAGTAAAAAATTTTCAATTTTTTTCACAAAATTAAAAGACAAATAAGCTTTATCAGTTCTGTTTATGTCAAAGCAATATATAGAAAGTTGGTTAGGTTATTGACGAGCGCCGTCGCGTGGTATAGGTTATATAAGTGGCCAAGTATTACCGCCCATATAATCCACCCTTCCTCAACACTCAGTCGATCAACCGGGTTCGAGATAGAATATCCAATATACTCACTTGTCAGTTCACTTTCATCTCGAGAAAAATTCCCGCAAGTGCCATTTATAGGGCTCGAACTTACATATATATAGAAGGCATTCGATCAACCGGGTTCGAGATAGAATATCCAATATACTCAGTTCACTTTCATTTCGAGAAAAATTCCCGCAAGTGCCATTTATAGGGCTCGAACTTACATATATATAGAAGGCTAGCAATTATTTAACTTTATGTATACTGAAATGTTATTAAATAAAAAGAAATATTAACTCGACTGACTCTTTTCATAAATATCCGGCCCAAAAAAGAAGCTTTTACATCAATTATTCAGAAGTTTTCTTCAATTTTTTCACATGGTCGACACCTTCACTCCAGCATCCTTCCAACATTATGGAAGCTCGAGTGTTGAATTTTTTCTAAGACTTGTTTGGGCACTTGGTACGAAACCATTTTCGTTTCCGGCATGTAAAACATTAAGGGTCGATTCACACATGTCAGTACCGTGTCAGTTCAGAATCAGTGAATCAGTAACGTAGCTGTGACATCTATATCCGTGCAGTTTGGTCAGTTTGTAGTCAGTGTTTTTTGAGATGGCTCAGGTTACGGCCGAGGAATTGGTTACGATTGCTATAATTTTGGATGAAGAAGCGAATCAAGCTAAAAAACGAAAGTGGGTACATGGAATTTGGAAAAAAAAGGGTAAGCGAAGGACAGTTTGCTACGCTATACAAGGAATTAGTGGACTATCGAACGAAACTTTTTGATTTTAGAAATGCTAAAAAACGAAAGTGGGTACATGGAATTTGGAAAAAAAGGGTAAGCGAAGGAGAGTTTGCTACGCTATACAAGGA
The DNA here is from genome assembly GCA_000484575.1 of Olivierus martensii. NCBI lineage: Eukaryota > Metazoa > Arthropoda > Arachnida > Scorpiones > Buthidae > Olivierus > Olivierus martensii. Next base: position 3,304 of record AYEL01073516.1, read on the forward strand.
ATTAGTGGACTATCGAACGAAACTTTTTGATTTTAGAATGTCTGAAGATTATATACTCTAATAGAAACTAACTAGCGGATTAACATCAAGTTAAACCCAACGATCTAAGGATAAATCATATAATATGCTATATAAATGATCAATTGTTCATCGTTTATTTCTGTAGCAGTCGTTTCCTTCCTCACAACACGTACGTGAAAAAGTAAAAATATCGTTTGCGACGTATAGCACACTGAACCGACACTGAAAGCAAAAGTACGGCACTGTGCCGGACTTGAGTGAACATGAACATCGGAACGCTAATTTAGGTCACTGACACTGACGAAAGCTGTCGGAACTGGTGGACAGGTCATTGACATCTGTGAATCGACCCTAATACTCTCAGTTTTTTTAATTTACTCGATATACCTTTAAGGAAGGCATCTCTGGCGGAAACTGTAATTTTGTCCTACCAAAACTTACTTATACAGCGATACCGTTTCTCATTCACGTAATATATAAATCTGTTTTCATCCTGATATTTCTTAAAATTAATTAAACGAAGATATCTGTGTCGCTAAGCAAAAATATCATTTCGCTCAATAAAGGCAGAATTAGAATGTTTCTCATAAATAAAGCCAAGATGATGAAGTAGGGAAACTGGTCCAAAATGATCCGTCAGGGTGAACGATCCCCTATTGTATTTCTTTAATTTTTACTATCACCTGCTGACAAACCAGCCAAGCTTGTACTAGTATCATGGTCTATAAATATATATGGTCCTCCCACTCCTACCGATAACAAAGGAAAAACTGTTAAGGTCTAGATTTTAGTCACTAGGGCGGCGTTGGTGTCAGTAACTCAGCCATAGCAGAAAGAATTTCTATAGAGTTACTTGTAGAATCTTATAAATCAAACGTAACATTGCAAAATATTTTTAGCAGGAATTTCGTTGTATTTTGATAAATTAGAATAAAAACACCTTAGAGTTATCCTTGACGTTTTATGGACTTAAATGGTAAAAAATAATATTTCAAAATTTTTAACGTTAGTTCACAACTATCATTTTTAAGTCAACAATTTTGCAGTTCTGACCTGATTTTCTTCGATTCTTCAAATGTGTTTGAAATAATGCCAATTAATACAATTCTAATTGCTCCGAAATTACTAACGATAAGATTTTGTAATCATTAATTCTACAAAAACTGGATTTAAAAAATTTTAAATAAAAAAACTGAAAATGTATTTCTGTGTAATGCCCAGTGTAATAATTCCGTTTGAAAAAATAAATAATATAAATTATTTGATGAGCTAATTATTGTATCTGAGCAAAAAGATCATACAAAATGCTGAAAAAACTTATCAAAATTTCTGGATCAGAACAGACATACTATGGGCATTTGAAGTAAAACTTTATTGCATTTTAATGTAAGTTGGTAAATAAGACATAATTCCTCGATAATAGCAATATTATAATTACTTTTCACATGATTATTTAAAACACTATTATTTGTTGATATATTGGTAAATAAATTTTCAAGTGTATCAATTTCAATTCCATTCATAAAATAATTTATAATTTAGTTCAAACTTTTCTATGATACATATCTCCTTTAGTGAAAATAATTTTCTGAAATTTATTTTTGTATCTGCTAGAAATGGTATGTACAGTATAATAGTTTTGAAAGAGGAAAATATCTCATTATTTAAAATAATTTATTTATCATTTCATATCTAGTATTGTATTAGAACTTTTTTGATTGGAATAAAGCTATCTGGAAACTGAAAATTTTTAGTGATTAATTTTGATAGCAATGAGAAATCCTCTTCTTATTTATCTTTCTCCTGTTTTGAAAGTTTATATACTGTAATTATATAAATCATCTTATTTTAAAAGCTCATTCCCATAGGTATTAGTAGTTTAGCACAAATAAATTTAGAGATGTTTGAATTTTTACAGTTGCATTTAGCATTTTCAATAGAAAATACTGTAATAGAAAAACTGGAAGCGGGATTTCTATAATAGATTTATTTTCAATTTAGAAAAATATACACCACAACAACAGAATTATTTTAGATTTCACAGGAATTATTGGCCCTCTTTAGCTGATGTTTTTTATCCCTAAATTAAAAAAAGCAGAAATATATAATTTCCAAGAGTAAGAGTATTTTAAATATAAATATTGATACAAATAAAATAAATAAAAATATGAAACTTGTTCATATATAATAGTGAATAAAGTATTCTTGTTATTTGTAAAATAAACACTCCAAATAAAGAACATAAACACTCCAAATGTAAAATTCTATTATGTTTCTGTGATGAGTTTTATATAATTTTATTTATTAAATATAAATTAAGTTTATTTATAAAAAATTTTTTTCCGTTTTTCCTTACAGGATTTATATCCTGAATTGCGGCCAGGAATAAAACAATATGGCATTTTTTGTCAAAAAATAAAATTAGTTCTATACAACAACCTATCTTACAAGTACGAATTGCACGGAGTAGCTTGTACCAGCGCCCTCTAGTGATGGAATTTCAAAACAAAAAATCTTATACCAATGGTATCGAAGTGGGAGGACCATAAATATTTATAGACCATGCTAGTACCAACAAGATGACGATTATATCCTAGTTAGGTTAGATCAGTGTATTTTGGGATGTGCCATTTCGACTAAATGAAAATCAATGTTTGAGATCTAAGGTATCAGAAATTTAGTTAACTGTTATTTCTTTTACTTCCATAAACATGGAATAACATCTTAATAACTAGTTTGTTCTTCAGTTCTTTACCAACCATATACAGTTTGTAACTCTGGATAAACCCGTGAATTCGAAAGTCAGTTCCACCAAATCATTCACTGTTAAGGTAATTACTTTATAATTTTTCAATGTACAACTCAAAAATTTGATAGAAAAAATTTAATAGTTAATGGGTTAAGTGAAACAGATCACGGTATATAATTAGTCGATTTTCATACACAATGAATTAATAAATGTTTATCAAAATGTTCGTATATTCGAACAACCCCGAGCTTTCCCTTAGTATCATCTGGGCAACTCCACCTTTTGAAAACACTCGAATTTCAGCAATTCTAAGTTTTAGTCTATTTCTGTGCATATTGGCGCATGCATTTTTACTAAAATTCGTTTATCCAGCATAAAATAAATAACCTTCTGTCACAAAACTTCATGCGCATCAAATCTGAATATTGTTATTTCTATATAAGAGGGATAATCCGTGGTTTCTTTACTTCCAATCTTAATATTCATTGCTGATGAAAAATCTTGCCCTTAAATTTTTATACTTAATCAGGCTTATACTAAAAATATAAAAAGCATAAAAAATTTTGATAATCCGTGGTTTCTTTACTTCAAATCTTAATATTCATTGCTGATGAAAAATCTTGCACTTAAATTTTTATACTTAATCAGGCTTATACTAAAAATATAAAAAGCATAAAAAATTTAATAATTTTTTCATATATAGTTAAACCTCGGTTCACGAATACTTCGGTTTACGAACAAATTTTCCGAACACAAAGCGTCTCGGATGACGTACTGTGTGTCGAGTTATGAACAGACCAGCCGTCAACATAAATATTTTCAATGATAATGCCACGTGTCACTTTTGAAATATTTTAAAACGTAGACAGTTTTCAGTGAGACAGAGGCCCAGTAGGTCTGAAGCAGAATCGAATGGTGCCAAGAGACAGAAAAAAGAGTCCCCTTCCAAACAATAACATTCCACTTACGCCGTTAACTCTCATACATATAGGGTAAAACTAAATTAAGTTTTTGATCTATATTTGATCCGCTTAGTGTGGTGTTTATCTTTTTTGTGATAAGATTTAATTTTTTCTATTGATTTTATGCTCAGAACTTGTGCACAAAGTACTCTTGTAAAAGTTTTAAATAAGCGATCATCTGGGGTCCAGGAACGAATTAATCCATTTTACGTTAACTCCTATGGGGAAAGTAGTTTCGGTTTACGAACGATCTTCGGGAACGAATTAAGTTCGTGAACAGAGTCTACTTCTATTTCGATTACTTCGTAAGAATATTTTTATTAGTTAAATAATACATTAATAAAAATGAATAAACATAAACATTTCGAATTTTGATTTAATATGAGACTGAAAATAGATAATGAATTAGTGTCATGGACGATTTTCAGATCTTTTCTCATTAATATGAAAAAAAATTCCAAATCGATTATAACAAAAATGAAAATAGATAATGAATTAGTGTCATGAACGATTTTCAGATCTTTTCTCATTAATATGAAAAAAAATTCCAAATCGATTATAACAAAATTGGAAATTTTGTTATAAAAATATCCGTTTAGCCCTTTAAATCTAGCCAATCACCATCCAGTACACAAAGCATTATCGACGCGTCACGCTGCGTTGCCAAGACGCTTCGCATTACGTCGCTCGCCTTCATACTAACCCGGTAGTAAATAGGAGAGCGACAAATGCGAAGCGTCTTGGCAATAGGACGCGTCGTAAAGCTTTGTGTACTCAATGATGATTGGCAAGCTTTAAAAGGTTAGTGGGGGGCATTAGATCCGGGGAGACAGAAGCAAAATTCAACGATTTTTAAAATGTTTTTAATAGGACGCGTCGTGAAGCTTTGTGTACTCAATGATGATTGGCTAGCTTTAAAAGGTTAGTGGGGGGGCATTAGATCCGGGGAGACAGAAGCAAAATTCAACGATTTTTAAAATGTTTTTAAACGGTATATGTTAAATTCTAATCCATGTACGTTGGCAAGACTCGTTGTTTTGTCGTCATTCTTCGATTTTTTTCATAAGTGACATCACAAACATAACACTGTTATAAAAAATGACAGTGTCGTATTTCTGTTACACACAGGTATTCAATTTGCAAAATAACAGACAAAATGGCTTTTTTAGAAAAAATAAAGGATAGAAAATTGAAGTAAAAGTCTTAAATAAAGGACGTATGGTCACTGTAATAATAGTGCTTCTTTGATCTTACGTATTTCTCATATGCGTTCATATGTACATTTTCTCTTAAATGTTGCATTTTTGGAACTATGTTTATATAAAAAATTTTTTCATTATTTTGATATAAGGAATTCATAGTTTGATTAACTACTAATAACTTGTATTTAAAATGCCATTTTTAGTAAAACTCTACTAAAATCAGAAAATTTTCTCTAGAATTACTGCAAAAACTTCCAAGAAATTAAATTCGTGAAAATATAGATAAAAGGCGCATTCCAAACCTCAACAGCAAGTGATCAATCATTAGTCTCTTTTGACGTCAGAAATAAACTCAACATCAGCTTGTTTCTGTTTCTGTTTAACGTCGTTGTTTCTGTTTGACGATGATAATGATTTGTTACACTCTCTAACTTTTAAAATCTTATCATATAGCAGGAACTACTTTTTCTGCGACGTTAGAAAACGGTGTAAACCGATGTCAACACACTCACCACCTCTAGATTGCGATGACTTTTTAGCATCGGTTTACACCGTTTTCTAACGTCACAGAAAAAGTAGTTTCTGCTAGATGAAAATATTTTAAAAGTTAGAGAGTGTAACAAATCATTATCATCGTCAAACAGAAAAAAAAAACAAGCTGATGTTGAGTTATTTCCGAAGTCAAAGAGACTAACGATTGATGACTTGCTGTTGAGGTTTGGAAGGCACCAAAAATGTTATCGTTTGTATTTTATCATAAACGGACTAACTAGACTAACTTGCTGTTGAGGTTTGGAAGGCACCAAAAATGTTATCGTTTGTATTTTATCATAAACATTTTGTGTCATCGGATTTTTAATTTATATAATAAAAATCATAATACTGCTGTACGCTTATACAGTATCTTCATCTGGTTTAATGTGTATAATCCGTCTGTAGTCGTTAACAGTCAGAGAAGTCTGATAACAGATTTTGCATATCTTCCATATTTGATCGCTTTCTTATTGAGATGAAGGTAAACGCACTTATAGAGTTTCTAGTAAGTATTTTTAATTTTGTATGAATTACAGAACGTTTTATTTTGAATTTGTCGGATGATAGTCGTTGCTTTGGTTGATTCGGTATATTCCCAATAGTTTAATTAATACTTACTTGTTAGTTTAATTACCAAACATTTGTATTAAAAACTAAGTTTAATTAATACTTAGTATTAATTAAACTTAGTATTAGTATTTAGTATTAAGTATTAGTATTTAGTATTAGTATTTAGTATTAGTATTTAGTAATTAGTATTAGTATTAGTATTAAAAACTAAGTTTAATTAATACTTAGTTTAATTATCAACATGCAAATGTTGGTAATTAAACTAAGTTTAATTAATACGAACGAGTTGTAATGAACTTGGGTTTCATTACAACTCGTTCGTATTAACTAATGTTTGAGTTTAGCACTTTCCTATAGAAAATAATACTGTTTAATCTATTAAAAAATTATCTTTCTTAAGCAGATGAAATATATGTATATAATTTATCGTGAATATTCATTAATTTTACATTTAAAGTTATAAAAAGTCTTCGGAATGAGGATGTCTTCTGTCCAATATCTTCAGGACTTTTCTGTGGAGAAATTCGAGAAAAAGGTCTTAGTTCAATCCAGTTTTTTATTCCTTCTCTCATTAGAGAGATATTCTATCATAATACAGTGAAACCCCGCTCGTGCGTTCCCGTATCGTACGACTTTCCCGCTTTAAGGAGAGATATTCTATCATAATATTATAAAATTAGTTGGCATAGTATCAGAAAATCGTATATTTTGCTCACTGATGCAGAATTATTTATTTCTGTGAGCGAATCCTTGGAACGAGATGTTTAAGGATCCTTCTGAAGTTTGTTCGACTTTATTAAATTTCTCAATCTAGATATAAAATGGTACGGTATTAAAAAAATATTTAAAAAAATTCAAATAAATTCTGTCACGCATACCTGATTACTAGAAAAATTACCACCGGTATAGATATCAGAAATAATATTCCCATAACAGAACCAATAACGATTATCGTTTTAGGATTGGCTGAAATTATTAAAAATTATTTTAAATAATCTAACTTTATTTAATAGAAGAATTAATTATTATTTGAAATAAGCAAATATCGAATATTAAAACTATAAAAAATATAATAAATGTAAATAAGCCAACTTCCAGTATAATATTATCAAAATAATTTTAGTTATAAAACAGTATAAAAATATATGAACTTTGAGTTTGTATTGGGAATCATAATTAAATCTATTAAAAGTTATCAAGTTTTGTAATTAATGATTATGAAAGCGATTCGATAACTATACATAGTACAGTCGGACTCCGTTAACACGAAGTTCAGTAACAGGCGAGTCTACTTAACCTTTTAAAGCTAGGCAATCACGATTCGAATAAGATATTTTGGAGCCCTGATCAACTTATTGACGAATTATATTACAATGTTAAAGCTTTTGAAATAAAATTAGGACGATTTAAAAATCATCTGACTAAAAAATATTCACATTTTCCGAGTGGAGTCTACTATATACTTATATAAAAACATGAAATTCTAATTTCTCTACTGAAGATTTCATAAAAGACGTTAAAATATTACCAGCGTTTTTGGAAAGACTTCAAAGACGATGAAAAAAACGATCAAATTATTTCAGAATCCTTTCAATATCATTACCGTAAACTGGGGTTACATGGTTACTCGTGTATTACTTGATGACAACAGCAATTTAATTGTTTGTATTCCGTTTTGTAACTGAAGGGACATTGTCAAAAGTACTTTTAAAGATCAAAGATAATTTAATATTTGATCCTATTAAATGAATTTTTTTTAATCCTTATTTCTGGGCATACCATCAATTTACAAAATGTGAACTAATATCATTTTTCATAAGACAGTATTATTAATTTTGATAGTACAGGCAATCTATGACATAAGAAAAATTGCTGATTGAAGCAGGCAGAATTAAATATAAAAAGACAAAAAAATGCATTTAAATATATTGCATAGCTACATTTTGCTTACAGCAGGGATGTCCAACATGCAGCCCAACAAGCAATTTTAAACTAACACAAATAAATAATTTAGTAAAGTTTTTAATACTGAGAGATTGAGAAAACATGCTTTATTTTGGCCCAGCATTTTTGTGTCTTACATAATACATATATTTTAATACTATTTTGGGTATATTTCAAATATCTTTTGCTGCCAAGGTAAGGGGGGAATACTTGGTTTGTTGGTTTGTTTTATTTACATTTTCAATAATAGAAAGTACACTTTCCAGTTCAACCCATTGAGATATGTTGATGTATATACATACCTTGGAAGTGAAGTAAAAATGATAAAAAAAAAACAATTAAAAAAAATTCAGTCCTGATTTACTCAATGCACTATTGCAGATCTGTGAAAATGTGTACCTCCGATGATGGGTCCTAAATTTTTCAATTGCTGAAATTTGTTTTTAAATTACATTTTAAACTTAGAAAATTTGAATGAATTGTATTACAGTGAAACCCCGCTTGTGCGTTCCCGTATCGTACGACTTTCCCGCTTTAAACGTCTATTTTCGGAAGTCCGAGCATTTTCCTATACATGCAATGTAAAACTTTCCCTCTTCCTACGTTTTAATTATATAACTTTTTTATTATGACGTCATCAGAGTTCCCGTTTCGTGCGTTTTCCCGGCTCGTTCGGCTTTTCGGGCCGGTCCCTGAAAAGTTTCAAAATCGGGGTTTCACTGTAGTAGAATTTTGATTATATTTTAGTAATCTTTTTTGATTTTGGGATGTGAGAGAGTTATTTTTGAAATTTTAAGTAAACATGAAATAAATATATTTTATTAAAAAATGACAGACAATATTTTAATAAAATTAATTATATATGACATAATTATGCAAATTTTCATTAATCATTTTCGTTGATAATTTTTTAAAATAAGATATATGATATTTTTTAAAATATTTAATTTATTTATTCATAGCTTATTTTATTCATAAGGCTTGTTGCTATTAAAAAACAAATGTTTTGTTGGTTGGCTAAGATTTCATGCAAAAAAAAAAAGTTTTTTCTCCAAACTGATATAATATGGTCCAGTAGAATTTTTCTTTTTACAATATGATCCAGAAAACCCAAAAAGTTGGACATTCTTGGTTTATAGTCTTTTTTTGTAATTACACTGTTTATCATAAGTGCATATAGTATAGCCACATGTTAAAATAAAAATGCTTATCATATTTGAGGATCTGGGCCTGGCCTATTGAATCCCATTCTTAAATCTTCTAGTTGATGCCATCATGAATGTTTCCAGTTGTAATGGGCTCTAAAGTTGGCTGCTGCCAGATAAAATATATTCCATGTGCAGTATGGCAGCCTAACTATAACTAACCCTAACCTTATTCTTTAATATAATTATTTTCATTATTGTCTTTTTGTAACACTAGTATTGTGGGGTATGCTCTGAAATACATATATTTTGACTTTTATAGGGTTTTAAACAATCCATCTATTTAAGCCATGGATTTTCTGTATTCCTATGGATGATGATTATATTTTTGCAATAAATTACTTCAAAGAATTAAAATTATTAATATTGAATTTTGAAATTGAATCAAAGTTTATCACACATCAAATTGCCAAAAAATATTTCATAAATAGTCATGGTGTTTACTGTGATAACAAAACCTTACAAAATGATGAATTTTTCTAAGAATTTTGCCTTTTAATTATACATATGTTACTGCAAACATCGAAATTGCACAATGACCAAAAAAACAGCCACAATGCATTATGACCAGTTCCAAACGACCAAACACCAATGCTCAACATTATTTCGCTTTGTGGCTATCCTGAGGTAACCACAACATGTGGGCAACTCCACCAAAACCAATACACATTCTGAGCATTTTGAAATGACCACAGACCATTCTGAAACAGATCAAGGCATGTTTGTAGTAGTACGCTCTGTATTACTAATAGTAGTGAATTCTGCTATTGGTGATGGAATTTTGACTGTTTAGAGGTGTATCAGCAATGGCAACTAATTCAAGAAAAAGGAGCGACATTTTGGACATTTGGACATGGGACTTCAATTATATGTATTTTTACAATATTTTTATTTTTTTAAATCATAAATGAAGTTTTTCCAAAAGTAAAATTTTTACTTAAAAATTTTAAAAGATTTCAACAAGAACAGAATCTAGCATTGGGTTAGGTTGTTTTGAACTGGCAACAATGTATTGTGGCTATTGATTTTCATATTCTCTAATATCTAATAAAGAACATGAATTTTATTAAAACATTAAAAGAATGTTTGTTTTCTTGTAGTTTATCAGCTAAGATTTACATCTCTAAATCAAAGGTTATCCCTTAATATTTGATACCTGAAAATAAATTAATGTAGTAGCACTTTTATAATTTATATAATCTGGACTTCTTGGAGTTCAATGCAGGAAATTTTAGAATATCATATGTTATTCCCATTTATATACAGTCAAACTTCTTTAAGCCGCCCCTCTATAAACCACCACCCTCGTTATTTGCCTGATGAAAGCCAATAACTATAAAACTGTAACCAAGTAACCCCACTTTACGGTATTAGAAGTTCACGAAGATTTGCAATTAGAAGTCTTCCAGTCATTGATGTTTTAAAACCATTATATAAAAATGAAAAATTAATTCAGTATGAGTTTACTCCTCGCTACCAGAAGATGAATTTCAAAAATTAAAAATTTTGCCAAGTTAAATAGTATCTATTTTGGAAGTGCTTACTATTCAAAAGTGACATAGGTGAAATTAAAAATTCGGTCACCTATGACAGATCAACATCAGCTTCTTACGTATAGGTATTCCTATTAAACCTGACATTATAAAAATCAGCCAATCAAAACGATGGTGAGCATTACGATAAAATTTTTCTGAATTTGTTTAATAAAATTGCACAGTTAGTAAACGAGTATGATTTATTTAATTCGTTTTTGGGCTTAAGACCTGTTTTGTTGTTTGGCAGTGGAGAAATTCTTTCAGCAAATTCATTTCTCTGGCCAGTTTCGATATTGACTTATATTAAATATATTTTCTGACTTCCAAAGATCCAAAACTAGGGGTCAATTTATGTTCGATTATGCTTAATACAGTACTTAATTTTTAATTTTTTATAAACAGTAAAATTTTATATACTTGTTTTTAGCGTGTGAAGTTATAACAACAAATTTTAATTATTATATAATGGTTTATCACAGTGGTTCCCAACGAGTGGCACCACTGTGTTATTTTTAAGGGGGGCAATTCGAGAATGCGTTATTAACAGTGAATTTTTTTGCATTTCTTATGGTTATAGGGACCTATATACAGTATGTAAATATATATTGTGATATACATTTTTTAAATTAAAATCAGAATGTACACGGCGGTTTTGAAACTTTGTTTGCTGTTTTTTCGTATCATGTACACTGTATTACTTATAGAACGATATTAAAAATATAATGAAAGAAATACCTGTTTTATGAGTACAGTTGATCCCAGTGTAACCTTCCGGACACCTATAAATATTATTATTATTATGCATAATTATAAGTATATTTAACTATAAAGATTTTATTCAATGGCGAAAGAATAAATTAAAAGAATCTACTTACTTACAGATATACGTTTCCTCTGGAGAAGATATTACGCATTCGCCATTCTTACAAGGATTAGGTTCGCACCAATCTATAAAAGAAATGTCAGGTTGACAAAATTTTTAAGAATTTTCTTTATAGGCAGACTAACTAATAAACGACTTAATTGATGGATTATAAATTTATTCGATTCTGTATTATTCAGTTTTGAAGACATTAATGATACGTATTTTTATGATCAGCCTATAAAAATCTTTCACAAGCCTTGATTGCCCCATTCAAATGGTGTCGACATTCTTTATTCTAACTCTCCATGTTCCTTTGTCCTCGGCGTCATCTTTCCTCAGTCCCTTCTGTCTCTCGGCTCCTTCCTCACCCTCTCTATCCATCTAATTCTAGATCTACCTCTCCTTTTCTTCCCATCAATAGTCATTTCCTCAACCTTCCTACTTACATATTCTTCACTCCTTCTCTTTATATGTCCGAACCACCTTAATCTTTCTTTCTGGACCTTCCTACTTTATCTGTACCTCTGATGAAATCATTCCTCATTTTTTCCATTCTTGTTACATCACATATGAATCTCAGCATCCTCAATCATTTCCTTTCCTGTGACAGTAACTGCCTGTCTCTGAGCCATACGTCAGAGCTGGTCTTACTACTATTTTAAATACTATTAAATTAATATTATATTGCGCAGGATATGTTTATAAGTTTTTCGTAACATACTGTACATGTTTTGAAATTATGCTGGGGTCACACCGAGCACACTTCTCTAGTAATAAATATAATATTTCACGAAATAATCCAAAGGAAATTCCCTACTTTTGTAAACTGCTACGGCACCTTATAATGTTTATATTAGCATCTCGACATACGGATAATATTAACATAAAATTTAGAAATTTTTACCTCGACTCTTCACGTAAAACAAAGCCGATGATAATATTACAACCATGATGATGACACGCATAGCAAAATTCAAAAATCGTAAGCAAACGTACGGTTTATCCCTTGTTAGACTTATTAGATAAGTTATCAAACTGGAACTATAATTGCCTTATCGATAACCGTGGACTTTGTCATCGCTTATACATAACAAACTGGATAGTTCAAATAAAAAAACCATGCATATCACCCTATATACTGGGTGCCTAGTAATGTTTTCCTCAAATATATTAACCGTTCGTACTTGTGATACCTCTGTAATTATTTTCCTAATTGATCCTAATCTGTTAATCATTATAAAACTGAAATTATTTGAATCATATTCAATATTTAATGAGGGATTTTTGTATTATTTATGATGTAAATACCACACCTTTTTGTACGCGTACTTATTTAATTCATTGTTTCTGTTGTACTGGATTAGCGATTAGATTTGCATTTTTTTAATCGCACAGTTCTTTATCATTATAAAAATAGCACGCATATCTTTTATCAGTAAAGAATAATATTTATTTATTTATTTGTAACAGAAATAGATGGCTTACTCAGTGGTTTAACCCATAGAAATGGAAGGAAAAATGACAAGGGTATGGCATAGGTTAAGGACAGAGTTAAAGATTCCTGCCAAAGAAAGTGGACAGGTCACTAGAGGAAGAGTAGTAATAAAAGCAATCAAAATTAAACATACAGCTAATATACAAAAGATTACATTGCAGATGTGATGAAACGGCAAAACAATCCAGAGAACAAACATATCAGAATCATAAAAGGTTGATTTGATTGTTTCGATCCACGGTGAATATGCAGCTAAATTATTTATTGTTGTAGACAAATTTTCTATAAGAAATCTGGAGCAGAGAAGATAAATTTTAGATTCTTAAATACTGAACAGTAAATTAAAACTGCACAAACACAAATGTTGAGAAGAATAGGATACAAAACATTAGTCGAAATCATTAGGTTGATGATGATTTGATGAGGACTAGATGATGGAAACTATGTCGAAACAGAGATGCACTAGATGATGATAATGTTGACATTATCATCATCTAGTGCATCTCATGCCATATTCTTAAATATGAAGATCACACACACAAGCACAAAAGGTGGTCAAACGTGAAGCTATAGAAACACGAGTATGCGGCAACGTTTGAAGAGAACTTGATAAAAGTAAAAAAAAACTTTGTTGAGAAATAGAGATGCACTTGAGGATGAAAACATAAAACATGAAGATTATGTTCATTTACACGAAAGATGACGAACAGGAAGGTATAGAAACAGCATACTACTCATGCTAGAGATAAGGCGCATCACGCTTGGAGACCAGTATAATAGATGATAGTTGTGTGGTGATGGGAATATAAACAAAAAACATTTCTGCAATTATTTTATTCAATAATTAATTTAATAAAGAAATAACCATATCGATTTTCTATTTTATTTTGATTAACTATTTTTATATTTAGACGACTGATCGAAACGCGTGTTATCATCCATAACATCGTCTATAATTTATCAATAAGGTTTTTATATTACTGAATTATATAAAATTATAAATGGAACTGCAAAACGTCTTAGAATTTAATCATTTAACAGATTTTTCCCAAAAAATTGCTTAATGTTTAAATTTAGTGTCGTTGTTCAGAAAATATTGGCCAATATGTGAAAGCGGAAAATAAAAAGTTAAATTTTTTTCTAATCATGGTATATTTAGTAATGTATTCTGTATATTATGGATGGTTATCGTGAAAAGAAATGACACCTTATAACAATCAAACCTAATTAAATTTTCTCCAATTTATACAGATTTAATTCTAATTTTTATGCCATATACATATACAGGGTGAAGAAAAACTTCGTCGTAATATTTTGTGTGCTGATAGGGGACCTCGAAACAAGTCGAAAATGTCTAATGAACATATGGTCTAAATGGCACCGTTTTCGAGTTATAACCCTTTAAAGCTAACCAATCACCATCGAGTATACAAAGCGTCACGACGCGTCCAGTTACCAAGACGCGTCGCTTTCCTACTGACTTCCAGGTTTGTAAGACGGCGAGCGACGCAGTGCGATAGTTAGTCGCAACGCGACGCGTCGTGACGCTTTGTAAAGTAGATGGTGATTGGTTAGCTTTAAAGGGTTATATCTCGGAGGATGACGAAAACACAGTAAGAAGAGAAAAGGAAAACTTAAGGAAAGAATATGTTTCCGCCATAACGAATCTGAGATATCACTAGCGGAAATAGGAGGAGCGTAACACTCGGTTTAATTAAAAAAAATTTTAAATAATGTTAAGAATCTTATTTTTAACAGCTCAGTATTGAATGTAAATTTATTTTTCAGGTTTAATTAGAAAAAAAAAATTAAATAATGTTAAGAATCTTATTTTTAACAGCTCAGTATTGAATGTAAATTTATTTTTCTTTTTAATTATTATTTGATTCAGTTTAATACGGCTTAGAATGCCGGATTAATGTATAATATAAATTCTATTATCCGGCATTTTAAGCCGGATAATTTATATATTGAGAGTGTTGCATTTGTATATTGAGATTTGAATCTTTATCTGTTAATTCTGCTATATTTAACATTAATCTCAATAATCGCGATAAGAAATATTCTTATCGAGATTTGTTTTAGTTTCGATTTTTTTATTTCCACTTCATTTATCGCTATTAAAAAATAGATAGGATATATATAATCCCAGTCTAGTTTTACCGTTTCCCCAATCCAACTCAAAGTTTTTAGTATGTTTCTCAGTGAACTATGTATCTAACATCATTACATTCCCGGTTCCAAAATATTACATATGTTTATGTATTAATGCGCGTGAGTAAAGGCCGTGACACACTGAACGCGACTCGAAGCGAAGCAAAGATGACAGAAAACTTTGCATTCTTCGCTTCGCGTTGCACCGCGCCGCAGCTTATCTACATTGCAGTCGAGTTATTTCTCATGTTTCGTCGATTTGCCGATAGACGTCGTTTGTGCGGAATGTGGTTGATTTCTAATTAAAAAGAAGTGATCGTATATTTTCGGTATTATTTTAAGTTTCATGTGATATAGATATGGTCTTTTTTATACTTGTAAAACAAATTCTATACCTGAATCCCAACCACACGGTTGAACTTTCGCCATTTTTCAAGTATATAAAACATTCGTTTCTATTTGTTGATTGCTTCCTTCGCGTCTTACAACACCATAATGTTCGCGCATGCTGATTGGTCAAAGTTCAACTTTTTCATCTCCTTTCGCGCGGCTACGCGCGTTAACTCTAGCAGCCGCACGGGATAAGCTAATCCAAGACACATTGTACGCGCGTAACCGCGCGAAGTTGCTTTCTTACGTTTCGCTTCGCGTCGCGTTCAGTGTGTCACGGCCTTAAAGCAGAGAGGGGACGCCATTTTGTATTTTTACCTCGGGTGGCAAAATATATAGATCCGGTGCTGATGATAGTTGTTGAATTTAATGGCGATATTATTAAATGATGCAATAATTTTTTTCATAACTGGTAAAAATACCATTATTAAAGTCAGTTTATTTTCGCAAAATGATTTATTCGTGGTGTAAAATCGTAAAGTGTCTGTCAGTGTTTTCAAAATTTACATCTTTAATTCATTTCAAAGTATATTTAATACGTTAAAATAGCTTCTTCACCAAACAAATCTGATGAAGATAAGATATAAAACTATTAACCATCCATCTTTGTCGGTAATTCTTTAAAATAAACTAACATCGATCGGACGGTTAAGGATAAGAATCAAAGGATGGGAACGATATCCTGACGAAAAACTTTTAGATAGGAACCCAGAATCCATTAAAGTTCTTCAGGTGGAAGTCTAGTAGTAAGCTTTGAAACCATTTCCGAGAGACATTATTTATAGAGATAATTTATTGATTTTCGTAGTGTTAGTGTCCTTTCAGTGGTGGAAGATGCTATTGCTTTATTAGCGAAATTATAAATAAAGCCATAGTCGAACGCCACTCGCACACCGTCCTACGAATTTTTAAATTTAGAATTATTAAGGATAATTTTTTTTATTTAGGTAAAATTTTGTTTACATAGAAAACTTTTCCCAGTTATGCCACCCGTGGAATATCTCTTTTCTATGTTACTTCATTCCGAGTTTCAATAATCCAATTAGTGAGGCAGTTTTATGGTAATGAGGTATAATATTTAATTATGCCGATTTTAAAATAAACACTTAACATTACAAGCGAGATATGCCGATGTGATTCGGTACAAAATCTTCTCTCTAGAATTAGAAAGTGTTTCTATACGAACGAAGCGTTTAAGAATAACTGAATGAAATGCAATATTTAGCGATAAAACACTTTAGGATGATATACAATAAAACCCCGTTTAACCCCGCGGATACTTTCCAACAAAAACAAGCGCTAAATGAAATAGTGTTAAACGAGGCCATCTTATCACGTAAATAATGGGGTTAAGTAAAACAGAACAGTGAATAAAAAATAAACGTATCATTTTTTTTAATTTTATTTTGTAACATGTATTATTACTATTGTATTAAATTAATTATAGACATTTTTTATTGCTAATATCGATTTGTATTCGCAAATCAATCGCGAAAATCAAAAATATTCGTTGGCCTTTCCTCTTTGGTTCAGCCAGCAGTTGTCGATAACCAGACGTCGCATCCATGACACTTCGTCTCGCCTTTGAACTTCTATCAAAATTTACATCATTTTGTATAAACTGATCCATAATTTCCGTAATAGTGGCTAAACTTGAGAAAATCCGTTGCGAGTTTCTTTCACTGCTCATCTTCAGAAACGCTAATTTCCTCGTCTTCGAGCGATTTCGGATTTATGTGAGTGAAGTTTCTTTCGCTGCTCATCTTCAGAAACGCTAATTTCCTCGTCTTCGAGCGATTTCGGATTTATGTGAGTATAACGGATTGAAGACCGCGCCAAAGTGAATCAATAAAAAATATAGAATTCGAAACAGCGTTAAGCGGGGTGTTACTGTTATGAAGTTATGGTACAACCACTTCCCTTTTTTTCAATATTCTATATCCGTAGCTGATTAGTCAACAGCATCAAAATTCAACCAGAGTTGTCGATTCTTATAAAGAGTAACTTTGTCAAGTATGAAGGGTTTAATATATCTTTTATCAAATTTTTACTTTACGAAAAACCGTGCCGCTTCCAAATATCTAAAGTCGATAATTCCGTTAAGCAACATTTATTCCGCTTCTAATTAATTCAAAATGACTTTGTACTGCGTTAATAAAATATATTATACAGAAACAAATAAGAATATTAAGAAATAATTTTTTCATTCCAAATAAAACAAATGCTCTCTTATAAATCGTAACCAACACTTAAAGATTCTCGATAAAATGGGTGCGCCAAAAAATTGGCGGTTCGATATGTAGCTTTAATTAGTTGGAACAAAATTTTTATATCAAATTTTAAATATTCTGACCCCACATCCATTCCATTTTCTTGATTTTCTCCGTTCGTTGGAACCGTCATTTTCTAATCCCGCCAAGAACATAAATAGCAAAACATAATCTTACCTACTAAAGGCGCCATCTGTCGGAAGATAAAAGTATTTTAATTTTCTCCCATTTTTTCCTTCCTTTATCTGGGAATGCCTATCTTCTATTGTTGGCTCTACCGCTTTCTCGTCTCCACTTCTACCTTCTACCACTTCGTCTGGTTCGTGTCTTTTCGATCCATCAGTACTTCCATACGCACTATGTTATCGGGTAGTGTCTCTTCGGAAGTTGTAATTGATTGGACTCTGCGCTTGCAGATTTCCTGCTTCTCCAGGGAATGCCTGATGCGCATGACGAGCGACAACTTGTTCTTATTGCCGCCAATATCAATATTTTTCGAACCGAGCGTTGCACGCGTCAACCACGCTTCGTCTGCGTTGCCACTGCCAAGTTTCTAGTTATATAGCAGTTAAAATGCGATCATAAGCTAACATTTGGATAAGGCGAACCGTCGTTCGGAACAACAATATGGCCGGGCCCGGAGATTACGGGCCTAATGCAATAGCCTGGGACGGCAAGGCGAACCGTCGTTGGGAACAACAATATGGCCGGGCCCGGAGATTACGGGCCTAATGCAATAGCCTGGGACGGCTGCGGGGTCGTCAGAGCTACTTCCAATAATATTTCTGCGAGCCGAGATGCGGGCACTCACTCCTATAAAACTATTCTTGCCGTTCGGCTCACACGTCAGCTACCTCCAATAATATTTTTGCGAGCCGAGATGCGGGCACTCACTCCTATAAAACTATTCTTGCCGTTCGGCTCACACGCTAGATCGATCATTTCCGCTCTCAAATATCCGGCAATCTTGAATTGGCTGTCATAAGCAATGTTAGCGGTATGCGACGCGACGCGACGCGTCTTTCTCCAGAGGGTAGAATCATATTTTGTCTTTTAATTGAATAAACAATGAGCTATCTTATATCCATTTTCACTATATATATTTTGAAAAGACTGACGAATAATAAATTAGATACAAGACTGTCATCGGGCGCATAATATCCATAATTCAGTCTATTAAAAATGTGTAACAAGTGAATTGAACTTATATTTTCTATATTGTATTACAAATCGTCACACATTATACAGTATGAATAATCTGTGATGTTACAGATTACTCAAATAAACAATTTAATTCATAATTTTTGTATTAATCTCTTTCTTGCTTTATATTTTATCGATTTAGTTGTGGAATATCCTTGAAATCACCGTCAATAATACTTGACAATCGATATTCGATTGGATTATATCGAATAGTGGAATACTACTATTAAAATCGATCAAAATATCTATTATGTAAAAAAGTAAACCAAATACGGTACTAAGAAATTGGGATATTTGTTTAAATTTGGAGGTGGCTATTTTGGTTACTTCATTATTTTATTTCTTAAATCGCAACCAAGTAAAATTTTACTTGATTGAAGATTTAAGAAATAAGTCAATTTTTTAGATTAAAAAATGATTTTAATCTAAAAAAATTGAAATGACCTGTAGAGTTGTCTGCGTAGGAGGAAGAGAATAAAAGACGTTTTTTGACGGTTTATACCATTTTTTAACTATTCTAATTCTTTTAGTAATTGGAACTGAAGCTTCAAATTTATCATGGCTCTCCTATTGAATATTATTCTCGATTGTTGGAGTTGGATATTATCAAGCTATCAGTTTAATAATATCTAACTTAGAAGGGAAGTTAAAACGAATAGAATTGGGGCCGCAATGACTGTCTCTCTAAAAAGGCACTTTTACACCAAGTGCGAGCGTTAACGTTTGCGCGCGCCTCTTTTGCGCTTTGTGGCTAATCATGGATAGACACATGGTGCAAAAGGAATGGAGTTATGACCAAATGGAGTTAAACGTTAACGCTTGCTCTTGGCGTAAAAAAGCCTAAACTGTACGTGGCTTAAAATCACCGCTGCGCTTTCGATTTGTTTATTTTCCAAGTGACGATTAGATTTTTGGCATCTGTTTTTAATCATTCTTCTTTTGACTGATTTTGTCATTTTTTTATGATTCTAATAAAATTAGAATTTATATGATTTTGTCTATGGAAAAAAATATAAAAAAAATCATCATTAAAACTTTTATTTCTTTAAAAAAATCATAAAAAATAATTTTAGTTTTATATCTTTGTTTCGGCACTTGCTGAATATTCACGTAAAGAGTGATAATTATATCTCTGCATTATCTAAATAAACAATAATTTAACAAAATATAAAGATCTACAAATTTTTATTTTTTATAAGCTACGATGGGGGGGAGAAAAATATATCTTTCACAAACGTTAAATACAAACCGCTTTTAAGATATAAAATAAAAAATAAAATTGAATGCGTCCAGATAATAGGGACTAATGAGTAACCTGACTAACTTTTTAGTAATTGTAAAAAATAACATAATTTCTGTTATTTATCTCCGAGAATTAAAACATCAGTTATAAATTTTTATAAGGCAAAATACATTTATTATCTATAGATCTTCCAAAAAATATAGAGCCTACTGTATACCGAGAATTTAAACAATTATTCGGAATTAATATTTTTCAATCTTAGAACGGTTTAGGAGAAATAATGGCAAATTAATATATGATCAATCACAAAAATTAGTATTAAATTATCAGAGTAGATAAGTTGTTTTGAAATATTTTGACGACTCTACGTTATAGAAACTTAACGTAAACAGCCTTTCTGCAAGATGCAGATAAATAGGCGATAATTATCTGAAAGTTTAAAAATAGAAAAAAAAGTGGCTCAAGAACTCCGTGGAAGGTTAAGAACAACCATAGAGTAAATCTTCGAAAGGTCGATGATGCAACCATAACCATAACTCATTAAAAAGTATCATAAAACGGTTAAAAAATTATTCTAAATATTACTTTGTTAATTAATTCTTATAAAGAAAGTTTAAAAATTCTTTGTCGACTAAATATACTTCATGGTTTCTGTAGTAAAGCCTTATATAATGCAGAAAAAATTAGCGAGGTTGATCGGTATCAGTTATGGAACAAAGTGTTAAGCAACTTAATTAATAACAAAAATCATCTTTGTATGATTTTTGTTAATCAAGTTGCTTATTATCCTCTTTATTGAATTTTATAAAAAATCTACCAAATATTTCTGTAATTATTGGATGGAATTTCAGAAGTTCGATGTATCCACCAGTTTTAAGCAAACTAAAATGAAATGTATGAAATCAGTTATTCCTGTAGTTACTGAAATGAATAAAATCAGTTATTCCTGTAGTTTCCTGAAATGAATCTACCAGGAATAACTGATTTTACTACGAGGTCGTATATGGTTTGGCCTTCCATAATAAAAAATACATTAATTCAAAATATATTTAGGGAGCAGTTTGAATATCCGCCATTTTTAAATGGTGGAATAATAGCGTTAGAAGATATTGCGTCGAGATTGCTTTTAATTGCAGAATATTCTCATAAAAATTTCATAGAAAATTATTAATTAGTTCAAGGCTTATAGTAGGGACACGGATATAAAGTGAGGTAATCTTATAAATCAGTTTCCTTCCGAAAGTAGGCTAAAATTGGTTAATTCTTACTGTAATCATCTGGCAGAAGCACGATAATCGAGCGTATATGTTTTATTTATTTTATTTTACAGTATTTTCCATTTCATTATTAGTAAACAAGATTAATAAAATTTCAATATGTAAACAGAACTTACAAAATACTCGCGTAGATCGAAAAGCAGATTAAATAAAGAAAAAAAATTGAAAATATTTGATAATTTCGTCTTTCACTTATCAAACCTGTGGCAAGTTACTTAACAGGATTTAAAACAGGATTTGATAAAAAATTTTGAATAAAAAAAAAAGTAAAACCAGTTTGCAAATGAAGTATAATTTACAGAATGGTAAATCTTATTATTTTGAATAAAAAAAAAAAGTAAAACCAGTTTGCAAATGAAGTATAATTTACAGAATGGTAAATCTTATATCGACTTCTTTTAACACATCCAGATGATAACATCGATTGTCACAACACAAAATTATTTTATTGTAAGGTTCCAAGTTCACATCAATCGAAACAAATTTTGAACTAATTATAACGAATAAAATAAACTTTGATTATCTAGATCGATGGTCAAATTCCAATAAACTAAGTCTGGTTAAAAATTACTTTATAAGTCAATATTTACTTAAAATTTATATTTTATAATGTTGCCACCATTATTCCACTCAGAGAAATGATCTTAAAATATTAATAATGTAGGCCTATGAATTGAATATCAAAGTGTGACCACAGGGAAATTCCCTCTTCGGTGTGACATCACAAAATAACAGATAGTAGACATAAAGTCTGCTTCCTCGAAGTTGATTTATTTAGAATATTATTTTCCAATTCAGTTATTTTCAGAAAATACGAGTGTTTAGTGTTTAAAATTAAACGCTTAAAATAAATAATTTTGTTTGAATTGTACGCCTTTTCCACAACTTTCTATATGTAAACATAATATCTTAATCGTTTCCTTTATATCGATTGTATAAACGAATGCGAGGTGCGAAACACTTTAAAGTTAATTTCAATTAAATAATAAAATATATTTTATACTATTGTTTTGAAAAATGTCTGTTTCCAATCTAATTATGTTTAAATTAATCGGCATTAGAGATAATGGTAATTGATATATTTAAACAAGTAGTTAATTTCGAGTGAAATTTACGAGAAAATCGATTTCAATACGTTAAAAAATAATAAATAAATAAAAAAACGTTAAAAACCGCTTCTTTTATTGGTCGAAATTGAATTTTAAAATAACGGTTTTTACCGTTATTTTAAAATTCAATTTCGACCAATCAAAAGGAAGAAGAGAACTTACCGAAACAGCGTAACAGTGAATTTATTAATAAATATCTATTTATTAATCTTCCCACGATTTCTCAACAAAATTGCGATTGATTTTTCGTCAATTTATTTATATAGTTGATAAATATTTATGGAACCAAAAATATAATTAATAAAACAATTCTGGCACGGAATAAAAATATAATTTATTATTAAAATAAACATTTCCGTAAATATCCAAGCGAGTTTCTTTATAGCAATTTCTTTGTTTTTACCGGTACGTCTTTTTATTTATATCTTTAAATAAGCAAACAAACAACTTAATGAATTTTATTTAAGTTAAAATATACTTAAATCCAGAAAAATAAGCCTGTTTATGTTTTAATTAATTAAAATTAAAAGAACAAATATTTTTAAATAATTGATAAAATGTCCGACTGTTTACTTTAACGTCAATCTGGATAGTAGCCCTCCTAACAGAAGGTGTAAACCAATAGGTGTCGAGAAATCGGTTCACGTCACAAAAAGAATTTCTATGAAAGAGCGAGATTGAGATTTAAATATTCTATATAATGAATAACTGATAACTTATCTTCTAGAAGAGTAGACATCAAAACTCGCACAGACATGACAGGTAAATTGTTTCACCTTCTTTATTATTAATTAATTCTTAATTTGGTAAGCGCTAAAATACGATTAGTCAATGTGCTCTTCTGTTAAAAAGTTGTTTAAAGGAAAATATACCGTAATTAAATTATTAGCGATTCATTATTTATTTTTAATTCTGTTCTTAATTAATTTTAACTGTAAAACTGTTCAGAGTATTCGATAAAAATCAATTCTCAGTTTATGTATAATTTTTTTTTTGTTCGATTGATAAAAAGTGAGAATGACGATAAAAAGTGAGAATGACGAAGTATTGTCATCAATTTATTGGTTTCAAAAATAGAAAGTTATCAAATAAAATCAAAATATTAGTACAGAAAATTATTATCTGTAACTTTAATAGTCCAGAAAGTATAGTGCGCGCACCGCTAGGGGTGCGTAAGAAATTTTCACAGATGAGCGTGTTTTGCAGGGGGTAATATAATAGCACCTGCCTACTCCATACAACGAACATATATGATATACGTGTTTGTTATAGATAGATTGATAGATGATAGATGCTATTATTCTTGGCTAATAAACGGGATGCGTGGTAGCTCGTTTCTTTAATGATTAATGATAAAGGGATAAGCGATTAAAACAGTTTGGAGGACCGCTACCGCTACCTTAAACAGGTAAATAAAGTAACAAAACAAAGATAATTGGCCATATTTCAGGCGTTTGGAGAACGATGCCGCAGACTTTATTTTAAAGATTATATCGAGCTGTTGTCTATAAAATGAATAACAACCGAATGAATAACGAACTTATTATTCGTCTTATACTAAAGTGTCCAGATTTTCTGAACATTTTAGTCTTCAACCAACACTGTAGATATTTGGGAGCGTTGAGAGTATGGAATGTGGAGTTGGCAAAATCCAAAATAATTAAAAAAAATGAAAAAAGTGTTTTTTTTTTTTTGAAAAACAATGAGAAAAGTAAATTACACAAAAGTTTGAGAAAAGAAAGCAGGAAGAGATAAAGATACATAAACAATATATTTTACTATTCTATTTTTTTTTTCTTCAGATTGATTCATCCACATTGGTTATATTAGTGTATCCATTCTTCGGAAGCTAATTTTTTAAAATTAAATCTAGTTAATCTTTTATTTTAAATTTTTTAACACGAACTATTTACTTAAAAACCGAAACAAATCCGGAACATTTTTTTTTCGAGCCGGGACAAAAACTCAAAAATCGGGACTGTCCCGACTAATCCGGGACGTCTGGTCAATTTATCTCATACGCTATTTTAAAAAGTTATAAATAAAAAAATTCTTTAATCATATTTTTCAAGAAGTATACAATTAACACATAACGACACAATACAATTTTATAATGGACAATATAAAAATTTGATTACACAAAAATAGAATGTTATCACTTTCCTAACCATTATTTATTTATTTTTTAACAATGAGCCGAATATTCAAAATCGCAATTAATAATTTATAATTATTTTATATATTTAAGTAAAACTTAATTAGTTGTTTATGAAGAAAAAACATGTTGATATAGCCCCCGAATTTCACCATCGTTACCATAAGTATCACAATTTCGAGTGTATACTGTTCGGTTACGCTCCGACGTAAATACTGTAACGAGTACCTTAATCAAAATTTATCTATTGTATTTATTTATAGAAAATTCTGTTTTTAATACCCATTCGCACCATCGACGAAGATAAAAGTCAAGATTAACTGATTATTTGAAACGATAATCTACTTCAAATAAATCGATTTAGATGTTATTTTTTATCGATTGATGAATCGTTATAGATACCGATTATGATAATTTTGTAGCATAGATTAAAAATATGTATTTTATTGTAATGATAATAAACAATAGATTTATAATTTAATTTAATTCATATTAGGACTATATTATCGCAATTATGATACAGGGTGTCCTTTGCGGGACATCCCAACTTTAAAAACGAATATCTGAAAAACGGTTAGTGATAAAAATTCATTTCTTACGGCATATTTGTATGTCAGGGATTAAAATTTAAATCGTGTGTTATTTTCGTGTAGTACCAAAAATCACCGATAGGTGGTACTGCACGTCAATCTTGAATGGAGTCCCTAGTTATAGAAAGTACCGCATTCAACAGCCATTTTATATCCTCCTGCCGATCGATAATCACGGGTAACTTTATGGAAACTAAACCATAATACTATATTTCTTTTCTAATTTATAAATACAGCAGTTGCTTGCCTGGCAAACGAAGATCGTATTTGGAAAAGTTTTCCTTCTAAAATTTTGTAACCACTTTTTTGATCTCTAGTTTCTTTTACCTGGTGGCCAAGGAAAGAATCTACGATCCTTTTCTGTTCGATTAGAACAATTTACAGCACTATAACAAGGCATATTCTTATAAAATAACCAGAAAGCCTATGAACGCAATGATAACTCCCTATCTAACAAGATATAAAATGGGCGATTTGGCAGCATCTGTGGCGCAAAGGAATGCGGTACTCTATACATCTATGGACTCTAATCCTGAACAATCCTGAATTAATGATTTGATTCCTATGGGGTTACTTAAAGGACGTGTACAGCAAAAATTTCAGAACACTCGAGGAACTCGAATAATTAATCACCGATGCATATGTGATCATTCCAATCGATATGTTGCAAAAGGTTGCAGCAAATTTCGTTCTTCGATCACGTGTTTGCCGCTGATGGTGGACATTTGGAAAATATTGTAACCTAAATTTCCATTAGTGGACACAGAATGAACATGTGCAGCGCCACTTATCGGCGGTTTTTGGTACTATACAAAAATAAAACACGATTTAAATTTTAACCTCTGTCACACAAATATACCGTAAGAAATAAATCTTTATCGCTAACTATTTTCAGATATTCTTTTTAAAGTTGGGGTGTCCTGAAAAGGACACCCTATATATTTATTTCAGAATAATTATTTTTGATATTAAGTAAATAGTTTGTTTAAAAATACTTTTAGATGCCATAGGGCTAAAGATGTGGATTATATTCGTTGCAACCATGATACTTTACCAGCCAGGAAGTATCGAAGCGTCTGACAGTGGAGAAAGGTGGATATTGACCAATTTACCTGAATGCAAACTTGGTACCAAGTTACGAGACATGTGCGAAACCTGTGTCAACGTGGTAAAGGACTATAAAACATTTCCTTACTGCTGTAACAATACGGATGGCGTTCGAGAATGGTGCTACGAATTTTTAACCTATAAGCTAAACGAAACCACTCGAAGAAATTGAAGCCAGAACCAAATGGAAGAAATTCGATTAACTTAATATTGGATAGTCCAAATAAAATCCCCAAGCAGTTACCCATGTTTCTATTATTTCAAAAGTTCTGTGTTGTAAATATATTGATTTCCGTGAGAATGCAAAAAATTAGAATAATTCTTTTGCCTTATTCTCAAACTGCTTTCGATTTTTCTTATTTAAAAAATTCCGAAATGCTATGCAAATTCGTTTTTCACTTTGTAAATAATTTTTATAGTTTGTTGTAAATGTTTTTTTATCTTAATAAATAACTGCAGATACCACTGGATGAAACATTCTTTAAATATCTTAAGGAGTGCACTGCATTTTGCTATTTGTCTTTTATTAAAAAGTCAGTAGTTATTCAAGAATAGATAATTATTGGCTATTTTAACTTACAAAATAAATCTTCTCTTTTTATTTTATTTTTTATTTGTGACTGGAATTTTTTCGAGTAATTTTACTACACTTTTCCGACATATTTAAAATAAAATAACTGTTAGTCTAAGGCAGGGATGGCTAACCTATGGCGCTTGCACCAAAAATGGTGCGCTGAACCTCAAAGAAAAATTTAAAAAATTTCTTATACAATTTATCTATATATATTACAATTCTGAAATGCATGCTCTCGTGTGTTCACTTATAACGCAAGAACGGCCGAATGGATTTTTATGAAACAACTTTTGTTTGTTAGGGAATTTACGCGGGAAGGTTGAAAGACAGTATTGATTATTAGAAATTGATTTTATAAATCATAATTGTTATAAATTACTTGATATAAAATCCAAGATGGAAGATTAATGCTATTTGAGCAACTTGATTGGGTTACAGTGACCAGGTGACATGTTAATTGGCCGTTATCATGGGATTGCTAAAAGGGCTGAAAATGGGTATAAGTTTGTACCCATTTTTGGCACATCTTAACTAAAAAATGAAAAAATTGACGCATCAACCATAAAAGATTGGCCACCCCTATTCTAACGGCAAATTTGTAAAAGTATATTAAGAACAGTTTTCTATTCGGAATACAAACAAAGAAAAGATATACTTTCTTTTATAAAATGATTTTCTTTTTATGCGATGAATAAAACATTTAGATTAAAAATAAATTTAAAAATTACACGCAACAAATTAGCATCAGAACATAAATTATGATGACATATAGGATCAGATATATCGATCTAAATAGAATAGGTGAATATTTTATTATTAATTGAATGATTATTAATAATAAATATTCACTTATTCTATTTAAATCGATATATCTCATCCTGTATTTCGCAACATATTCTTCATCAATATATTTACTTTAATGCGATATCGTTTTATATTCACGTTACTTAGATTTGTATGATAATTAAATATTGTATTAAAAACATTAAAAATCATAACTTGAAGGTTTATGGCGAAGTGATATAGAGAAAACAGGGAAAGTGAAAACAATCAGCCACCGGATGCGGATGTTTGTGTTCTACGCAAGCGTATTAATCAAATGTAATCTCACACGTGTGAGAATGCTCTCACTGCAATTTAGATGTTGAAACATGGCTGAACGGAAACTTAATGCCTTGTATTTAGAACATCGAATAAAAACGATTGAAAAAATAAGATAAGTTTTTCTGAACGAGCATTAGCAAAAAAAGTTAATATGGAGAAAACACAGATCCACAAAATATTGTCTAAAAAGAAATTCTGATTAATGGAAAAACAAATTGAAATCGCAAATTTAAGCGAATGACATCCTGCAAGAAACATGTCGAAGAATTAAACTGGCATCGAAAATAAAAAAAATAATAATAAATTATTGTCTCAATTAAACGACATCGAACACTGCTTTGTCGTAGAAAGTAAAATCATAAAAAATATCTATCAATAACAAAGCACTATTGATAGTTATTTCCATACTAATTAAATATATTGTTTTTTGAATAAATGATAAACTGTCTTATAAATTTTAACAAAAGCACACGTTTTGTTTTTATTACAGTTTAATCATTTTGTTTCATCTAAACATGCTGTATTATAATTAACCTGTATAAGCCGACCACCTATTTTGTTTTTATTACAGTTTAATCATTTTGTTTCATCTAAACACGCTGTATTATAATTAACTTGTATAAGCCGACCACCTGAATAAACGACCAGTTTTGATTGGAACGGGAGATGGTCCTTCTTATACAGGTTCTACTCTATAATATTTAGCCTTAGACTATATGAGCCACTTGAATCAAAACTGAAGGAACAGGAATTAGAATGAAAAATTATTGGAAGATTGAATTTTTTTCTATCATCGGTTTGCTTATTTTCATCGAAGGATAATAATTAGTATTTAATTAAACGTATTAAAAGTATATTGGAAACACAATAGTAAAGGTAGTTTTAAAAGTTTCTCAGTAGATATAGATGAGTTCAAAAAATGCTTCGAGAAATCTCCGCTGGAGAAACTAACCAATGTTTTAAAAGTTTCCCAGTAGATATAGATGAGTTCAAAAAATGCTTCGAGAAATCTCCGCTGGAGAAACTAACCAATGACATCATATCAAGTTATCTGGCCATATGACGTCATTCGTTTGTTTCTCCAGCGAAGTTCTCGGAGCATTTTCTAAAGTCACTCAAAGTGATTTATCCCTCTAGTGGGGAAATTTTTAATTATTGCTGTTCTCGAAAAACAAACTAACCCAATCTGAAACTTTAGAAGTCACTTTTAGAGAAATAATAAAGGAATTTTTTCAATTTCATTCATTTTTTAGTATTTTACTGATCCATTATTGGTTTCTAAAACTGTTAGTTTTGCCAAAGTACGTAAATTTGTTATTATTTTTCTTTTGTTTATTAATACTGTAGATCAGTATATCTCAACCTTTTTAAAATCAGACCACTTGTAGAGTAATTTAAACTTTTCGCTACCCAGAGTAATTTAAACTTTTTATTAATAAGGCTGCCAACCAGGTGACATAATTTAAAACACAGAACTAAAAAGATAAATTTTTATAATAATATTTCATAATAAGTAAGAAACTCAAAACATAGATGACGATTTTCGATTAATAGATATCAGGAAAACTTACTACCGGGTAGGTAGTAAGTTGAAGAGCGACGCAATGCGACGCGTCTTGGCAACGCGATGCGTCATGACGCTTTGTATACTCGATGGTAATTGCGGTAGTAAGTTGAAGAGCGACACAATGCGACGCGTCTTGGCAACGCGATGCGTCATGACGCTTTGTATACTCGATGGTAATTGGCTAGCTTTAAAGGGTTAAAGATTAAGAAATGAGCATCCAGTTTAAAATATCAAACGAAAAAGACTTGACTGAGACATGTGTGTCCATCCGTAGCTTTTTAAAAATACAAATTTGTTTTTATTTATGAAAAAATTATAATTATTCTTTCATTTGCTTGGGTCACATTCAGGCGCACCGGTTGACAAACGCTGCAATAGACTGTACCGATTTTATTAATAAGGCTGCCAACCAGGTGACATAATTTAAAACACAGAACTAAAAAGATAAATTTTTATACTAATATTTCATAATAAGTAAGAAACTCAAAACATAGATGACGATTTTCGATTAATAGATATCAGGAAATTATATTAAAAGTATTTTTTACATTATAACGAAATTGTGTATATTATAGAATCGAGGAAAATTCTTATCTGATATACTAATTTTAATAAAAGAAAATAATTGAATTCTATAGATTTATTAAAAGACGACCAGATTATATAAAGTTTGATCGATATTCTTCCTGTAAATAATTTCAGAGGAGGAATGTAATTAGTTAATAACCTTTTTCAAAAATGCTTATAGCAAATATTTGTGTTTGCTCGCTAGCTACTTTCTAATATTCATACTACAAAAATATAAAGATGCGTTGTTTAACATTTTTGTAAGATGGCATTCTGAAGCTCAATAAAATTTTGTAGCATATAATAAACTTGTCTAATAAATCATCCCTGGCTCTGAAAACTAGAGTGCGCTTGAATTATGGATATAAGCGCAGAATTTGTAAATATTGATCGAGTCCCAAATTTTTTTCGAATGCTTTGGCAGAGGATGAACACCAATAATTTTGAGAAGAACCGATTGCTGGCTGTCCGAACGTAATTTTGATATAATTAATGATATGGTGTTGCCTCAAAATCATCTTCATGTTGAATGCCATAAATATCTATTAAACAGCTTCATAGTTATTAAAGGGAAATTGAAAATCCGCTTATATTTGAACAAATGAGTCCATAGCATGGCTTCAAATTCGATTTTAATACTTTTAACCCCTTTGCTAAATTTTATAAAGTTATTATTTTTATACTTGAATACATCCCGTTTTTAAATGGTTGAAGTAGAAGATTAAATGCATGGAACTTCATTACCAAGTTTCATGAACTGTAGGTTAAGTTTAATGAAGTATATATCAATTACTTTAAAAGTTATACAAAAGACAAACAGCGTAACCATCTTATAAACCTCAGATTTTTGAAAAATAAGCTTCTTTCGGTAGTACTTTTCGAAGGTACTTCCGAAAGAATAAATATTAAGACTTTAAGATTAGATTAAATATGTTAAGCTGCCATATTTCACGAGGTTAGTTATATTGAGCCGCCATATCCTCATGGGATATTCTGTATCTGGCGGCGGCCACTTATAGAACCCATCACAGGCGTTGTATCTGGCGGCGGCCATTTGTAGAGCCCATCACAGGCTGGCCAACACGCCGGCGGCCACTTATAGAGCCCATCACAGGCTGGCCAACACCCATGATGAGATCAACCGGATGGTTGAAGGATGAGTTCAACAGCCGGGCCCGGACCCCTTCTGAAAACTGGAGGTGTGGGACCCGGATTTGAACCCCGATCCTCCAGGGTAGTAAGCCAAAGCTTTATCACGCAGCCATCCGGCCGACTGACATATCTCACGAGGGATATACTTTATTTGGGGCGGCCACTTATAGAGCCACATCATAGGTTGGCCAACACCCATGATGGGGTCAACCGGATCGTTGAAGGATGGAGGTTCAACAAGCAGGGCCCGGACTTCTCCTGATAAACTGGAGGTGTGGGACCCGCATTTGAACCCGAATCCTCCAGGGTGGCAAGCCACAACTTTACCACGCGCCCGTGATAAATATTTTCAAGGGGTGGGACCGGGATTCGTACCCGGGTCCTCCAGATTAGAAAGCCGAAGCGTTTCCACCCTGCCAATCCGGCCGACTGAAATGATCTTTATTAATCAAAAGTTTATGTAATTATTAAATTTATTAATCAAAATTTTTTAAAAGTATATCTTTGAAACTATAATTAATGCATTGTCCCTTCACAAGCGAGGCGACGCTATACGATGCGATACTACAAATGCGATGTTACGCTACGAGCGACAGTCTGTCCCACCAGAAGCGCTCCTGTAGCGTCTATAATGAAATATCGTCCCTTTATTTATCTACTAAATGCTATGTATGATAACTTTTCTCTCTCATTTCCCATAATACAGGTTTTTTTGTTTTATAAATTTCGCTTATTAGAACCTCTGAATCGAAATCGGTAGCCATGATAATTTGCCTCTGTCGCTTCAGAAAACCAACAGAAAACAAACTAGTTTGTATTTCAGCTACAGCTGGCGATGCTACGCGGCGCTACAGTATACACGTGCGACGCGTCGAAGTTATGTCAATTGGTTTGTTTTCTGTGGCTGGTAGTATATCCCATGATAGAGCATCGCGTCGCTTGTATATTGTTATATACTGAGCATCGCGTCGCTTGTATATATTTCATTATAGACGTGTACATACACGTGTCCCATACACGGCCTAATACACCAATTAATTTGAAACATTTCAATCGGGTTTGACAAAAAAATGATAATATAATCATTTTTTATTGTCTAGTCCTCTAGATCTAAGTTAAATTTTAAGTACAAATTACATTTTTTGAGTTCTGCATAAGTTTGTAAATTTCACTAGCGAATTTATAGAATGTTCTCTCAGATTAAACTTTCTCGTTATATAATTGACAGTAGTTTATTAATGAGAATCATTGATTTATTTTGCATTTAATGTAAAGCTTGGCATATAAAGATTTATTTTAATATTAAGTGGCACAACGGCAGTCTTTTCATTAGTAACCATGGTTATACTTCAATTTAACAATTATTCTTCTGCTATATCAGCAGACGTTTTAACCTGATCGAGAACTGTATTTTCAATACTAAAGTTTGAGAGCAGTCCGACAGTTTCGGAAAGAGATTATCCATTATGTTATCCAGTATACACGGAGATATTTGCCTGATTTGCTTCTTCAAACCGTATTTGAGAATGGCTCTTATCTATGGTTTCGAACCCTTGTTCGTTTGTGATTGCCAAGATAAGAAGTTCGTTATTTTTGGAAAGAAAGTGAAAAATATGTACACACAGTTTATCGAAATAATTTTATGGGGACAATTCCTTCTATGTGTTTGGCATATAACACCCGGTTTGCATCGATATGCCATTTGTATCGGAGTTATGCGCGTGGCCGAAAAATCCATGCTAATTAAAATTGCCACGTACACACAGTTTATCGAAATAATTTTATGGGGACAGTTCCTTCTATGTGTTTGGCATATAACACCCGGTTTGCATCGGTATGCCATTTGTATCGGAGTTATGCGCGTGGCCGAAAAATCCATGCTAATTAAAATTGCCATAACGAGTTTTATTTTTTACGTGGCTCACATTTTTAGTTTCTTTAAGAGAATAAAAATCGACTTGAACAATTTAAGAATCGAAAATTATTTCGATAAAAAAACTGTACCGGACAGTTACAACATTAACAGAAACGTATCTTTGTTGGTTTCCTTAATGATTGTCGTGGTTACCTTCTGTTATCAAGTCCTGATCATGTTTCACCTCTATCCGATTTTGAAAAAAGAAGAAAAGTTTCCCGGAGAAGCTCTCTTCTGTTGTATGGAACTAGGTTTGGTGGCAAGATATATTTTCGGTATTTATGGTAATTTTTTATTGATGGCAGCCGTATTATTTTGGGCTGCTGGAAAAGTATACAAGCAATCGTTACGAGACTTGTCTTTGGTAAGAAGGGACGAGACGAATCTAGATTCCAAATTGGAAAAAATTATGATGCAACACGAAAATCTATGGGCTATTGTCGAACAAGTAAACAATAAACTCAAGTATCTTGCTGTTGCGACTCACGTTATCATCACTTATAGCACCAGCCTTTCCTATTATGTTTATCTGTTCGTGGATATGAGAGAAGAATTTAAATACGCTGTATTAGGATTGAGCATTCTTTCTACTTTCATTTGTATCATCTATGGCTGCTTATTGTGCTGTTTTTCATTTAATGTACGCTCCTGAATATTCAAAAGAAACTGAATTTTTTAGAATAATTATTTTATTTATTTATTTCTAGATGGTGAATGGTTTTCAAGATATTCGGCAGTTTGCGGAATGTCGTTTACAGCTGGAAAGGAAATTGAAAGTATGTAATTTGATTAAATTACCATACATTATAATGCAAATTAAACAATTATTACTTGATCAGATTTTAGATTTCATGAAAAGATTTGGGAAAATCTCATTGAGTCTCTCTATTGGTGGATTCTTTTATGTCAACAAGAAATTCCCCATTAAGGTAAAATATCGCATAAAATTTTTTAAATATATTTTCCTCATCGAAATTTATTTTATGTAAATATTTTTTAATTTTTGCAGATTGTCAGTACTTTACACTCTGTGTTTTCGGGGCTCTTAAAGTTAAGAAATGTCTCGCATCAGAAGAAAAATTGTGAAGAAATCTTTCTCGGTAATCGAACCGATCTGTTTTAGTATTCGAGAGTTTCACCAAAATTTCTTATCATGTTCATAAAGTAATGCATTTTTATGAGAAATTACACGTATTTTTGCAATTATTTAGTTTCTTAGTTACACAGTACATTCTGATATATCAATCAGAAAATTTGTTTTTTATGAACATCAATTTCTCTCGCTTATACAGGACGATTCAAAAGTCTTGGGCCAAAATTTAAGGGGTGATGGAACGCACCTGTTTGTTACAATGCATTGTCGTAACTAAAATGGTGAAGCGCTAGTTACGACAATGCAGTCTCTCATACTTTTCAGACACGATAGACTGATCTCTGATGTTTGGACTTTCTCTATGGGGCTATACGAAAAGCCTCATCTACCACAGACCCATCGATTCCGATGAGGATCTTGTTGACAGGATTTCCGTTGCTCTGCCGCTGTACGAGAAATGCCTGATGTTTTCGCCAATGTATGCCATTCACTAGTCGAAGATGTGAAGTTTGCATAACTCTTGGTGGTCGTCTTTTGAGTGGTTTCTGTAATTTCTGTCAATAAAATTTGTTCTATGTTTTCTTCAATTTTTTCATACCTCCTCTGTCATTCTTGTCTTTCATCAGTTCATGCCATTGTAATCTCTTTATTCTAAGCGGTGAAGCGCTAACTTCTAGCGCTTGAGTTATGAAAATTCATTTTGTATGAAAAAATTATTTAGTTAGGCGTGTTCTATCACTCCTTAAAGTTTGGCCCAAGAGTTTTTTTAATCATCCTGGATGTCTAATGTTTAAAATATGTATAAAAATTTAATTTTTAATGTATAATTAATTTCGCAGATAAAACTTTATCAATTAAAGATGAAATATTTAAACATAAAGAATTTCATTTATTCCGTTATCTTCTTACAAAATAACTAAGATATTTATTTTTCATTATAAAAAAATAGTACACTTCAATTTTAATTATGGTAGACATATAATTTTTTTTTAAATTTGTTTGGAATTTAGTCATTTAGATTTTATTTATGACTTAATCCATTTTGCCATAAAACGATAGAAACGACAGTATCTGTCGAGAATTCTAACAGTTTTTATCAACATTAATCTAGATTATTAAGAAAAAAAAATTGATTCTAGAAAACTTAAAATTTATGTAAAATATTGTTTTATAAATAAATTTAATTTCTTCTATTATTTGTTTATTTCATTGAGCTATAATACTGTTTCAAAATTCAATAGATAGGCGATAATTTAATATGAATAATTTTCATTTCCTGTATGAGTTCTGACTGAAAATAACTTGGCTGATAGCGGCTCACATCAAACTAGAGCCTATCGAATTTGATAAGCATTAAACCATCATATGTCTCGCTAATATGTGTGTACGTAACTCTTCGTATCTCGACATGAAGAACTATATATACACATCTGAACAAGAAATATCTATATTCAGCCAGTATGCGCCGGTACAGCTTGTAAAAATATTTAAATACTTCCCTGCCGATTTTTAAATAGTATAATAATAACTATGTAAACAGTAAAAATCATATATATTAATAGTCAAACGTGGCTGGCTGGGTGGATGTCCCTTTTTCGGTTGAACTACTCTACCGATTTCAATAAGTAAGGTATCTTTAGAAAGGTCTAATTTTTGGATGTCTGCAACAGTGAAAAATGCCGTGAGCCACTATCGCCGCCGTCAGGGAACTGCGAAAAAGGTGATACGGACAAAATATCACTTAACTACTATACTACATTAGAGACAAAATATCACTTAACTACTATACTACATTAGAGAAAATTCAGGTTTTCTATATAACGGAATTTCTATATATCAAAATTTTTCTAAGATAACTTCAATTTTGATATATGGAGGTCCGACTGTATTTAAATAAAAAATTCTGATTAGCATGTGAGGGGTTTTTTGGTAATATACTATTTTACATTATATTAGTTGCTAGAATATTCTACTATCATAATCTTTAAAATTCTTGAAAAGTTTTGAAAAAAATCTGAAATTTGAAAATGAAATTTCACATCTGTAAGTACAAATGTTTGTAACTCAAAGAGCTCCAGTATATAAATTCAGAAATCCAAGAAATGATTTCTGAAATTCATAAAAATATTTATTTTATAAAAAAAATATTTCCAATTTCAAATTTTATCTAAAATTATCTAGCCTTCATCTCAAATAAAATTTTTTTAATCAAATCTCAATTTTTTCAAGGATTATCTAATGACAGTTTTTATATTTGAGCAGAATTTTCAATATATCAATACTAAATACAAATTGGCTTATAAGAATCTCATGTTTAATAAAATATAAATAAATACATAATAAATGTATCATTGTTTGTTGCATATTTATATTTTATTTATTTTTAGTTTAAATACAAATATTACCGTATTTTCCTGTATATAATCCGCAGCGGCGTATTATCCGCAAAGGCTTTTTTTTCGAGTAAAAAAAAAAAAAAAAAAAAATTTTAATAAAAAAAAACCTAATTAATTTGCCATTTTTTACCCCTTAAAATTTTAAAGGAAATTTTAATGATTTGAACAATTTAAACTAATTTTAGCACCATCTTGTAATTAGATTATTTAATATTTTATTAAATAAATGAGTGGCGCCATCTATTATTTAATAATTAAACTAGAATTTTTAATTAATTTATCTGGAAGAAAAAATCCGCCTCGGCCCGGGAACCTTTGGACTACTGTTCCAATGTCTTACTGCTAGACCACTGAGGCCAACGAGCGGATTGATTCTCCAGACAGTTATATTAATTTAGAATCAATTTTAGATTACTGCATCAGACTTTGCCGATAGATCCATTCCTGACTGGCTATTTCTAGGACTATTCATTTGGATTAAAGTTCCTTTGAAGGTTTGTATTATATAAAAGTTTATATTTTTGTAATTTTAAAATTTAATTATAATCTGCATACTAAGAGTTTTCCCCTAGAAAAATCATCATATGTGATGTTATAACATTTAAACCAGTCACAATGAAGACAGAAATATTGCATAATTCTTCCAATTAAGCAATGATGTTTAATGGCAGTTAACAGAAAGTCAGTTATGTTAAATACATTAGTTTTCACAAATTAAGAACAAAAATATAGTAATGAATTTTGTGAAATACTCAAAATTTATATGATCTATGTTCATACTTCAAATACCTGCTTAAACTCTTCCCTTAATCAAATCAAACACAAGACTAATTGCAGTTGAGTAAAATAATATACTTTTTATTTTTAACTACTAACATTTTCGGAACACTGTACCATCCTCAGGTTCTACATTCTAACATAAAATTTGAATGTTTAACAGCTTTTTTATAGTGTTCCAGCATTTAAACAATTTGTTCAGTTTAAAAAGCAAATTAAGCAGTGGAAAAACATCGTAGTTTATTGTAGAACAAGAACAAAAACTTTTTCAATATCATCAATATCATCATCAGTTGCATTCATTGCCCTATATTATGGAGGGGAATGCAACTGATGATGATATTGATGATATCGAAAATGTTTTTGTTCTTGTTCTAATATAAACTACGATGTTTTTCCACTGCTTAATGTGCTGTTATTTTGAACTAGTTTAATAGAAGTAAAGCAGTTTTATTAGTTTTATTATTTTATTTAAAAAGCAAAAACATCAAAACACAAAAGATGTTGCTATGGTTACAGTACTTGCGAAAAAAAATGGTTATATCAATTACCTATAAAATTCAATACAAGAAAAAACTAAAACAAAAGTAAAAATATACAATGATAAATACATTATAGCTAAATAGGGTTTTCTTAACTATGTTCCTACACCTTCCTTAATGCCTTATATTTTTCAGTGCATATTTCCATGCTGCCGGTAGTTCAGTTATCTTATCATTCAAAAATTTTTCTTCCTCTTGTCTCTTCATTATTTCTAGGGTTTCTGTCATATATGCTTGTGTATTTTTCTTAATTGGTCGTATTATTCTCACTTCATCCCATTTTATTTGTAAATCAGATCCCATGGCCAGAATTGTGCACCAACTTGACAAAATACTAAAAGTGAGAGGATGCTTCTTGAGAAGAACCAAGATAAGATTCCCAAAACCATCAAGGCTGTTTGCCTTTATTAAAACACACAAATCCCTGGTAAGTATTCGCCTGGTTGTTGAAAGAAGAGATGCCCAACATATAATGTTGAGAAGGCCCTGGCAAAGTGATGCAAAGAAAAGTTAGGAATATATCAATGGTCTTTGAGCTCAACAAGGCAGTTTATCGATGTTTTACATGAAGTAGGTCCCCTCCCAGAAAAAAAAATGGAAACTTATGACTTTGAAGCCTTGTATCCATTAATTCGATTAGAGTCTGCTTGCATCCTCTTGTATAGATTATTACTTGAGAATATCCTGGAAAATGAAGTGGATCCTGCTGTTTTGAGAGATTTGTGCGATTTGCTGACACATCAAGCATACTTTGAATTTAATGATGAATACTATATGTAAGCCATGGGTGTACCGCTTGCAGGCTGCTCGTAGAGCTGGTAGTGAGAAAGAAGGAAGAGGACATGTTTAGAACTTTGCTCCCAATGGTTAAGATCTATAGAAGGTATATTGATGATATAATAATAATAAGAGAGAAGAACGAAATCCAACTGAATATTGAGGAGTTATTTGAAGATAGTGCCTTGGACCTGAAACTAAAAAAGACGAATAAGAATGAACATGAAATCACTTATCTGGATGTGAAAATTAAAATTGTAAGGGGTGAATATCAAACAAGAATTTTTAGAAAAGATATATATATATGCCTTTATTCATACACAAAGAAATCTAAGGAGCAGTGGCATATAAAAATGGGAGCATTTAGGTCCCTTCTATATAGAATTGGCACCCATTTTAGCTCCTGGGAAAGTGCCCAAGACAAGTTAGAATGGATTGTAAAATAAGCTGAAAGGCATGGTTATCATCGTAATAGCATTTTGAAGTTATGGAGAAAGATAGGAATGAATAATAAGGACCGGAATACCACTGTTGAGACGACGGCTAGTAATGACTGTAATGAGTTACCCCTATATTATGGAGGGGTATCCTTTTCTTCTGAAGCACAGGAGAAAGTTAGAACATGCAGCAGGAAGGACGCTATCTTTCTGCAGGTGGAATATCACCCTGAAGGAAGACAGCATTTAGGAGAAGAAATAATGTTTTTAATATGGTTAGAAATGATAAATCTAAAAGGAACCCCATAAAATAAATACAGAAAATCAAAAATTGCTTATATAAATTATGTCAGTAAACATAAAAAAACAGCACTGAATTGCAGCATAACATAAAATATTTAATAAACCAAATTATTGCTAACGTTTTCGGCTACATAGCCATCTTCAGACACAATCAAATCTACACATTCGAAAAAAGAACATACAAGTTGGTCAAACAAGAACACACGAGTTGGTCCAATGATCCAGTAGGATATAAAAAAATCGGCTTTTAGAAGCTTTTATCAGAGAGCTATTTTGTATTGCAACGAGGAGCAAATCTTACAACAGGAGCTCTTGTATATTGACAATGTGGGAAAAAAACATGGGTATGCAAAGTCCTTCCTAAAAAGAATTTTAAGTGAAGTACAGAATGAAGTAGGTAAACCACACGATAGGCCACAGGACTCGATTGATGTTAGCAGTAGGTACAAACCAGTACCATACCTCATGAAAGGTTTTGGAAGCGGTTAGAAGAGTTGCTAGAAACAGTAATATGAAGTTAACAGCATCCAGAGGACCAACCATTTTTAGCCTGTTAAGGAACGAGAAGGACCTGATAAGGTAATTGGAAAAAAGTGGAGTATATGATATTCCAACCATCAACACAGAACCAGAGAGAAAACATCGTATATTGGCGTCATGAAAAGAAACTTAAGAAAGAGACTTCTGGAACATAGGAAAGATATAGAACAAAATAGATTAACCACAGCTTTATCAATGGAGGTGTATGGGAGTGATTTAACCATAAAATGGGAGGAAACTAGAGTAGTGAAACAGATTATAAGACGAGCACAACCAGAGGTTATGGAGTCAATTGAGATATTGAAGTGGAGTGAAAAAGGGAAACTATTGAACGACCGACTAGCATGGGAACCCCCAACCATGGAAACATGCTATAAGCAAAAGTATAAAGAAACCATGAAGAGTAACAACAAACTTAAGCCGCATAAAATAACGAAACCGCGCAGTCGTGTGCATGAACAGTATTGTTATAATGTTATAATGTACTATTAATAATTTTCTGTTATTTAATATTTTTCTTGCATGTAACCATAACCAAATCTTAATTTTTACTCCTTATTATATGTGATGTCATCATATTTGGTTAGTTGTCATGGAAACTGTATGTTCTTTTTTCGAATGTGTAGATTTGATTGTGAAGATGGCTATGTAGCCGGAACCCCATAAATTTACCAGATGTTTATGAGATATTTATAATGAATCATGATACTAAGAAAGAAGAACTATATGTAGGATCTACTTATAGATCTGTTAGGAAGAGGGTTGATGAACATATAGCAAATTTTGAAAGCAAGAAAGGTAATATGGCCTTCGCACAAAGATTGATCAGTAACGATGTGATGGCTAAATGGGGTGAAACCAAAGTGATTAAGGTGATAGATGATCCCACAAAATAAGGGTTGCTGAGACATTTGAAATCTTTTCTAGAAAAGTGAAAGGGTTGAATATTATAAACTTCAATGAACCTGAGAAGATTAGTACAGTGTGGGAGTATGAAGAATATAGGAATAATGTTGGGAGAATGCAAAGGGATGTGTAGCTTTGTTTGTAGTGTTTACTAATGAGGGCTGGATAAATCCGAAAGTACCTTAAATAAAAGTTTTTGTGTTTTGAAGAGGTTTGCTTGAGTTATTGCCTGCTCTGAGTGCTTGAACTTTACAAGTGATAATTTATATTTATAGATATGTGTGTCCTTCATTTCAGTAACTTTTGTTTTAATTTTTTTATAAATTTTTGAGTT
Organism: Olivierus martensii; assembly: GCA_000484575.1. Taxonomy (NCBI): domain Eukaryota; kingdom Metazoa; phylum Arthropoda; class Arachnida; order Scorpiones; family Buthidae; genus Olivierus; species Olivierus martensii. The sequence goes on from AYEL01073516.1 coordinate 44,868, forward strand.
TAGATAAAAAAAATAATCAACATATATGAAAGTAATCTCCTATCATACACAAACAAGTATAATATGCTTTACTTTACTCTAATTGGTCCTGATATGCTTTACTGTTTCATTGCACCCAATATCACATGCAGTGCAGTAAAGTAGGCTTGGCTGGAATTTCCTGGAAAACAACTGGCAGCCAAAGAACAATAAGTGCCACGCCCCTTTAAATAGCCTGAGAGTGGTTTGCATTTGGATTTTCTTTTCTTTTTGCATATAGATCAGTAATAATGAAATAAAAAATGAACAATTAAGAAATATTATTGTTTATTTTTTGTAAAATTAATCAATATTTTTGTATTATCTACAATATTTTATAATTTTTCAGAATTTCAAAATTCATTGCAATAGAATTTTGAAATTTTAAGTAAAAATTGAATTTTTACTTAAAATTTCAAAACGAATTATTTTCATATAGTAGTCTAATAAATTGAAAAAAGTGAAGAAAAAATCCAAATGCTACTAAGAAGATTCTTTCAAAAAAACTTTTGTAAAAACATAATTTAAAAAACTTCTGCCAACTAAAAAATTTAGGAATCACCACCATCAGAGTTGCATATTTTCAGCCAATAAGTAAAAAAAAACACTAATCCACAATATCTATATTAATTAAATCAGGACTGTATATTTTTTAACTCTCTACTTACTGTTTTGCATTTCACTTCCATAATGTGTATACACATCAATAGAGCTTAATGGATTAGAAGCAATTATTTTGAATGACAATTTGTACAGTTTTATAATAAAAGTTCAACAAGACTGCACAAAACACAAACAGTTTGGTCCTCTGTTCTTGTGTAACAGGGTGAGTCTTGTAATAGTATCTGAGGAAGATGCCAAGTGCATTGAAAATGTTTCTGATTAAAATTTTTTGACTGCTAAAAATATTTTGAGTATTACTTTTTGGTACTTTTTTGTAATTTTATTATAGATCTAATTGCTAACGATGATGACAAATTCCTTGTTTCATTAATTAATTCTTTTAAATTTAAGATAATTGAACTATCAATTTCATTTCATATTAGTTAAAATTATTGAATTTTTTGCTATTTTTATATAATTCTTATGTTATATTTTCGGGATTTAAATTATTTAAATTTTAAATACTAAACCAACCTCAACAGAACTTCTAATCCAAATAATCCTGATTAATCTGCCTTAATCCCTTGATTTATAACGGATTTTAATTATTTTGAAATAATTTAAACTAATTTTAGCGCCATCTCGTAATTAGAATAATTATTATTTTATTAAATCAATGAGTGGCACCATCTATTAATTAATAATTAAATTAGAATTTTTAACTAAATTATCTGAAGAAAAAATCTGCCTCAGCCAGGGATCGAACTGGGGACATTTGGGCTAACGTCCCAATGTCATAACCGCTAGACCACCAGGCCAACGAGCGGATTAATTTTCCAGACAGTTATATTAATTTTTAGAGGTAATTCTTTTGATTAACGGTATCGGACTCTGCCGATAAATCTACTCCTGGCTGGGCTGATTCTAGCCATGGGCCCTCTAATGGCGCTAGCCTGGCAATACACAGACCGGCATTATCTTTAAAGCTTAAACTTTAAATACTAAACCAACCTCAAGGGAACTTATCCCAAATAATCCTGATTAATCTGCCTTAATTAATCCCTTGATTCATAACGGATTTTAATGATTTTGAAATAATTTAAACTAATTTTAGCGCCATCTCGTAATTAGAATTATCTAAATTATTCTAATTATGAGATTTAACTAAATTATCTGAAAAAAATTTTCTTCAGATAATTTAGTTAAAAATTCTAATTTAATTATTAATTAATAGATGGCGCCACTCATTGATTTAATAAAATAATAATTATTCTAATTATGAGTGGCACTAAAATTAGTTTAAATTATTTCAAAATCATTAAAATCCGTTATAAATCAAGGGATTAATTAAGGCAGATTAATCAGGATTATTTGGATTAAATTATTTAATGCAGTTATCATATTATTGTATAGTGCAGGTACTTGTATTAATCTAAAAACCAAATTTTCCAACAAAATGATCTAAAATACTAAATGCAAAACTGATAATGTTACAAAATGCTAAAAATCACCACTCAGTAATAATATGTTTTTATTCCTTAAAAAAAATTTTATTCATATTCTGGAATATTTTTCAGGCATTTTCAATTATTTTAAACACTTTTGTGCAAGGAATTCCACTTTTTGGATGATTTATTAAAAAAAAAAAGGATATTTATCTAAAAAAGGTTAAGTTAGGTTAGTTTTAGTTAAATTGCCATATTGCACTGTATATGGTGGCAGCCATTTTTAGAGCCCATCAAAAGTTCCTAAAAAAGGGACCATCTAGCAGATATAATTACAGAATTAATGATAAACAGATATTTCTCACCAATAAACCAAAGCACTCTTAGCAGTTGAAATCACTCTTAAATTCTTAATTTAGTAGCAAACGTTTTCGGTATTTCCACCATCTTGAGGCTACCAAAATTCGAATAAGTTTGAACATTTAATGATTTATTTATGGCAACAAAATATTGCTATGGTAACTTATTCTAAATCAGAATTTTTTTTTTTCAGATCCGATTATTTCAGTTCTATAGATCACACACACACACACACCCCCCCTACATAACACATATAAAACACTAACATACAATATATAGTATGCTTATACATATATCGTCTAACGAGGTATACTTCAGTATATGCTATATAATGTTACAGTCCATACTTTTCATCTTTATAATTGTATCCTTCTCTCTAGTGTTCCCATTGCATAAGTCCATGCGGGAGGGAGCTCCATTGCTGGTCTATCATTTAATAAGTTCTCTGTATTTTGTCACCTCAGTATCTCTAGTGTTTCTGTTGTTATGGCCTGTTTAATCTTTTGATGAGTTTTACAATTTCAGCATTGTGCCATTCTATGTGTAAGTCCTTATTATATGCTTCTGTTGCCAGTGATGTAGTTAACTTTCCCTTGGCAATATCATTTTTATGCTTTTCTATCCTTTGGGGCAGAGTTCAAGTGGTGACCCTATGTATGAAGCTGTCTTTTGTGTTAGTACTTCTTTCACTGGTATTTTGTACACTCCTTGCTTTTCTAAGTCATTCAGGGGGTCTTTTTTGTTTCTAAGCACACATATAATAAGGACTTACACATAAAATGGGATAATACTGAAATTGTAAAACTCATCAACAGATTAAACAGGCCATAAACTCAGAAACACTAGAGATACTGAGGTGATAAAATACAGAGAACTTATTAAATGATAGACCAGCAATGGAGCTCCCTCCCGCATGGACTTATGCAATGGGAACACTAGAGAGAAGGATACAATTATAAAGATGAAAAGTATGGACTGTAACATTATATAGCATATACTGAAGTATACCTCGTTAGACGATATATGTATAAGCATACTATATATGTTAGTGTTTTATATGTTATGTAGGTGTGTGTTATCTATAGAACTAAAAATAATCAGATTTGAAAAAAAGAAATTCTGATTGAGAATAAGTTACCATAGCAACATCTTGTTGCCATAAATAAACGGTTAAATGTTCAAACTTATTCGAATTTTGGTAGCCTGAAGATGGTGGAAATACCGAAAAAGTTTGCTACTAAATTAAGAATTTAGGAATGATCTCCACTGCTAAGAGTACTTTGATTTATTGCTGAGTTAGAAGAGTATAAGCAGTAAGTTGTACAATATGTATAAAATAGATATTTGTTAGAAATAAAATAAATATGGTGAATTCCCTGGCTGCCAAAGGAAACATGCTTCTTTTTGCAGCAAAGGAATTAGGGACACAATATAATTAATTTATATATTTTTGATCTTATCTGTGCAGTATCAATATTTAAATATATATAAAAATATTAACTTACCCAAGTCATACATATTTATGAATTTTTAATAACAGAATCAGTAAGATAAAACTCTATTATCTTTATTAGGAATAAATACAGGTAGGCTTCGATTAGCTCCCTTGATGGTGTCTCCACCTTGTTGGGGTGAGGGAACTTGCGTGTTCCAATGATCCGGAGAGCTATGCCGGCGGTAACTTTGCTACTGGTAGGGTCTCCCATGCTGGACAGGTCGAAGGTAAGGGGCCAGACTAAGAGAGAGCTCTGCCCAAACTAAGGTGTAAGGCATCGTGCTGAGAGTTGAATGGCACTGGGGTAGTAAAAGATGTAGGGGCCTGGTGCCCCTACATCCCCTGGCGAAACCCTGTCGTATTTAGCCTTCCACCCGTATTGGAGGATAACCGGGCGGTGACTTTTCACGTCTCCTCCAGTTTTATATTTTGGCATGGCTGCTCAAAATTTACTTTCTAAAACTTTTCCGGGGAGTCTGCTTCTTCGCCTCATCGCGGGGGTGGTGGTCCTGCTACCTCTTATGGGGATGCCGGGGTCACTGATATGCCTCCGGCTGATGGGACGGTGGAGCAGGTTCCTGGTGTTACTTCTGCCTCCGGGAGTAAATCTAGTCCACAGAAGACGCATTTGTCTGGTACGGCTAGACGAAAGCGGAGAAGGGCTAGGAGGGAAGCTACTGATGCGGGTGGCTATCAGCTACCACTAGGTACTTCCCAAATAGCTTCTTTGTCTGACTTTCTTGCTGGCACCCCTGGTGTTAGCAAGAGAACTAGATCTCAGCTGTCCACACCCTCTTCTGAGGAGGTGAGGCCTTCTAAGCGGTCCCAGGGCTTTCAGCCTGGATCTTATACGGAAGCTGTGGCTTCTTTCCGATAGCTATCATCTAGGAGGGTTTCCCAAACTCCAAGATGTAGATCTTATTTTTGATTGCTGAGGTAGATCTTATTTTAGATAAGATCCTGAGTGGCGTAGATGGAATCCCTTCTGGGAGACCTTGCCACTACTTAAGGGGTATACCTTAGACAATGGCGCACTCATTTATACAAGTATAAATGAGTTCACCTGTCAGTGGCCTACTCGGCTCTTGGATGGGTGTATTCTTGGACAGGGGATTCATTTAAGGGTCATTCCTGTGATGAACTTGCCCAAGCCTGTGAAGATGGCATATCGCACTGCTGACACACGTACGCAGGACGTGCGACAACTTTTTGTTCGACTCCAAGTTTTCAATCTGGGGTTCAAGACTGAGCACTGGAGGGTCTTGGGTCGCAGTCAGGACGCTAAGGGACAGCATTTTATCCTGATGGTTGATCTTGCTTCGGCAAAGGCCATCGGCCAATTTTAAGGCTTTTTCGGATCCTAATTCCAAGTCTGGGAGACCAATAGCTTCGGTGATTGCTCCTGTAAAGGGACATGAACTGGTCGGGCTCCCTGATAAGGATCAGGCTTCCGGGAGTAATACTGGTCCTTCAGATGCCCAGTCAATGGGGAGGGCATGGAACTTTGCCCACTTAGGTACCTGTAATAACATGGGCCTGAGGTTAATTCAGATCAACCTCCAGCACTCCTGAGCTGCCTCCGCCCTTTTGGGTCGGCTACTCGTGGGGGCTGCTATGACCTTGCTCTTATTCAAGAGCCATGGCACTATAAGGGCAGTATACGGGGGCTTCCCTGTAAAGAAGGTAAGTTGTTTTCTTTTACTTCTGATAGTGGTCCTCGGACCTGTGTATTTATTAGAAATAACATACATGTTTCACTTGTTTGGGACTTTTGTTCTAGGGACCTTACTGCTATTCGGGTGAAGCTTAATGAAGGGGATACTGGTAAGGAATTTATTGTTTCCTCTGCTTATTTCCCTTATGATAAAGACAAACTTCTGCCAACACCTGAATTTGGGTCTTAGGTGGAATTTTGTCATTTGAATCATCATGATTTATTGGTTGGTGTCGATGCTAACTCTCATCATGTGGTTTGGGGTAGCTTGAACTAGTCAAATATAAATATGCGTTTGCTTCAGATTTACCAAAATAATTGTCTTTCGAATACAGTATATATCTAGTTGTTATAATTCATAAAAGATCGCTGCCGCTCTCGATAAGAAATCTTTTTTCAATTTAAACTTTAAAAAAATCACGTTTATGAAAATAAAATTTTATTCTTATCCTCGATGGGAATATATAAAAAACTCTATACTGTATTTAGTTTATATATAATATATGACGGGCAACAAATACGGTATATTTATCTTAGCATGTTAGAATTTAAAAAAATAAATCTGTAAATATCATACTCGTAATTACCGATATTCAAAATTTAAAAAATGATAGAGTAGGTTATCTATTTACTCGATTCGTAACTAGAAAGTCTGCCTGGCTCGAAATAGTGAGCGGCGATTAGTCTTTTCAGTTCGGAGCGCTGTAATCGACCCATCTCATTCGTATACCTCACCCCTATTCTTAGTCAGAACGGATACGTCCATTTTTAGCTTCCACTATGCAGATTCGAACTGACAGACTGGGCGCGTCCATTTTTAGCTTCCACTACGCACATTCGAGCTGACAGCTTTATAACCGATCAAGTTCCGATAAGCTCAGCCCCTGCGAAGCGGGTGAACACTTTTTAGAACAGGGCTGTCCAATTATAATGAACCCGAGGGCCATAGCCATGTTTACTAGACGTAGAGGGCCGCAGTTACAAAAAAAGGGAGGAGGGACTTTGATACTTGATATATTATTGTCTCAACAAACAGAATGCATAAATATAACGCTTTTTGGAAAATAAAGGTTTGTTAATCTGGAAATTTTATTTCCAGATTAACAAACCTTATTACAAAATTATATTTACCAGATTGCATCCAATAAACATGTTAACAAAAAGTTATAATATATAAACAGTTAAAAAATATAA
>AYEL01073518.1:0-17245 GCA_000484575.1 Olivierus martensii
TATAAAATTATCATATTTATATATTTAAGTTGAATTACAAAATTAAACTTGCGATAAAATATAGAAGATTCAAATGAATTAATAATGTCAATAAATATAAACTTATAATATCAAATTTTAAAATAATTACTGAAAACAGAATTAATATATTAATATATACAAAAATAATTATCAACCATTTAAAATTCTCAGTCTCCCATGAACCGCTCGTTTTGAAGAAATAATATATATAATAAAATATATAAAATATATATAATAAAGATAATAATATAGAGATTCTAAATATAGATTCCATTGAATTTTAATTAAGTTTTATTATTTTTATTATTCTGAAATTTTTCCACCTACTTCCACAACTCCTACTTCACTCTTTATTACCTCCTACTTCTTTTAATATTTCTCGGCATTATTTTGCTTTAACAAACTTGTTTCGAGCTGTCTTATTTCTATACAATGCAACATTTTTACTATGTTCTTTCATTATATTTTTAAAATTCTTCAATGTCCTTCTTATAGAAAGAACATATAGAACAAAGATATATACAGTAGTATCATTTAACAGCAGCGAAAGCAGTAATTATTGTAATCTTTTTTAATATTTTATTTTACGTATTTAGAAATGTCTAATTAAAATTTAAAATTATGAAAAATAATATAAATAGAAATGATAACAGGTTATAATTATTTTTTATTATTTCTTTTTCTATTTTATGTATCCTACACTAAAGTTTGATAAATGCGAATGTTACTTAATTAATCTATATTTAAGCGAGTCAGGAGAACTGTTTGCATGGAAGAGTTGATATATTTTAATTGGATAAATGGATATGTTTATATCTAAGAAATTATTAAAAATAAAAGAGAACGTTAAGGTAAAAATTGAAGGTGGTAATCAAAAAGACATAAGATAATGGGTTTCTGGACGTTAGATAATGTTATTATTTTGGTCTTTCCGACGTTACTGCTGAACTAATGGTGTCCTAAATGATAAAAATAATTGCAGCATTTCTAGTGACAAATGAAAGAATGGCTGATTTGAACTGTGAAATTCCTGCTACCTGTAATAAAGTCGAACCTTTCTTTTGTTCTACATCTCATTTTTTTTTTAATTCTATTTTGATGATAGTTAATAGCATTTTTATTGCGGCGCAATTGCTATAAACTGCTTTTTTACATTGTTTCAGTCTTACAGTTCAAATTCCCAAATTCTTTTAATTATTTTATGTTGTCTAATTATAATACTAAACGGAATATAATGGAATATCATTTACAACAAAACTCTTAATATCTCTATTATCTCTTAACATTTGTTGACGTATAATTCTCTCCATAAAATTTTAACATTATTTCATGTATCAATATTATTTATAATTTTATCTGGAACATAAAAACATAATATATAAATATAAAAAAAATAATAATAGAATGAGATATTGGGTGATAAATGGATGCTTTAAAAAATTCAAGTTAAAATTTCACATGCACAGACAAATTTACATTCTTGGTATGTCAGTAGGAGATTGATGAATATAATAATAGAATGAGATATTGTGTGATAAATGGATGCTTTAAAAAATTCAAGTAAAAATTTCACATGCACAGACAAATTTACATTCTTGGTATGTCAGTAGGAGATTGATGAATAAGAGTAATGTTGGCTGAAACGTGGATCATCTTTGATATAGTTCTGACTTTTATAAGTCTTCCAAATGAAAAGCCAAAAAAATGTTGAACGTTGCCATCCAAATGAAAAATTCAGGTAAGCGCAACTGTATCTTCTCAAACTGAAATATTTCTAGGAGCAAAAACTTCATTAGAATCTCAATTTTAATGTTACAAATCAACTGCAAAATTAAATTTGTCTATCAGTAATATATAATAAACATAGCTATTCCCGATTGAAAGCTATAATTGAAAGAATTTAGCACTTCTGTGCATTGTATTACGTTTAAATATGGTAAGATAGCATAAAAATTAAATTATTATATATCATAAAATTATTCTATTTCTTTAAATAATTCTATAAATTTTAAATAATATTTATTTCTTTAATATTTACTTTTAATTAATTTTGCTTATTTTATTTGAGAGTGAAAGAGAGCTGAAAAGATAAAACTGTAAGATAATTTAGACGTCTGAAGATGGAGAGGATAAAGGCGAGGATTTTATATCTTAAGGATAAAAATCGATTATAAAAAGTAAAATAAGATTCTGAAATATTCCAAGACATTAAAGATTAGGATCACTGGAATTTGAATTTTGAATTTTATATTATAAAAAGTATTCATATAGAAAAGACGGATTGTGCTAAAAAAATTTTATTTATCATTTATATATTTGTGCTATATACCAGTAATTAAAAAATCTCTTTTCGTTTTGTTAAGAATTAATATTAGAAAGTATACAGTCGATTAATAATGTGCAATTTTTTCGAGTACGTAGATTTATCATTTTTTCAATATATATAAATAAATTTTTGTATCACTTGTAACTCATAAAATAATTTTAAATCTGTATTATTATTATTACTATTTTAATAATCGAGATAATAAAAATATAAATGTTAAATTCAGGTAAAATGTACATTAATATTATGAATTCAATGAAAATATATATTATAATATTGTTTTAAGATTAGATCCAAATATAGAATATTCTTATAATTAAAGTGATCTGGTAGCGTGATTACAATTATAATATATACACTAATATTATGAATTCAATGAAAATATATATTTTAATATTGTTTTAAGATTAGATTCAAATATAGAATATTCTTATAATTAAAGTGATCTGGTAGCGTGATTACAATTATAATATATTATAACTTGACCCTTTTTTTTCATTTTTCTCGAACAAGCCATTTCTATCGTTTTACATAAAATGAAAAGTTGATATTTTGAATAATTAATAACAACTACAACCATAATACATTTCCCAACAGGAAATTCGGATATGTGTTATATATAGCATTTAATAATTAAAAATATCTAATATATATAAAATAAGCAAAATTCTGGTGTTCATAAGAGGCCATTAAAGGATGCCTTTTCTCTTCTATTATAGTTTTCTAGAAGATTCTCTCTCTTTTTCCTCCTATTTTTCTGCACTCTTCTCATTTTACCTTTCATTCGTCAAAGTATTAAGCATCGAGTATGTTTTTATACTCGTAACTCGATTGTTAAAAGTTCAATATTTTATTTGGCTTATTTTTCACACGTTAAATGATTTTTGACCAGATGCCATTTATTTTTTTATTGTAGATAAAAGAAAAAAATATCAGAAGTTGAAGAGGAAAATGTCTTAAAAAGTAGTGAATGCTGAATGTATCTTTGAGATATGCATTCTAATAATACAAATACTTGCCATTAGATATGCTCTTTATTTTCATTCCTATTGTATTGAATTTCTTAACAAATCTTAAATATTATAAGAAACATCAATATAGTAGTGTACTATATATATTTAGATGAAATCGTTTTGATTTGTGAGCTATAAAAATGTTTACACGGAAGGAATTCTCTTCATTTCAGCGTTATTAGATTGAAATTTTCAGGAAATCTTAACTATCATAAGAAACGTCTATAGCTTATTTCGAATTTGGTTTAATTTAGTTGAGCAGTGCGATTTGAAAGAAGTTTGCAGAGAAAAAAATCACCTTCTTATCTTCTTCATTTGTCGAAATGGGTGAAAATATTCAGCATATTTCAAGAAAGCTAAGAAATACTTTTATTCCATATTTACTGGAGAATGATCGAAGTCTAAGTATTTATAGAGAAGAAACACAAATATTCCTTTTATTTATAAGAAAAAATAAAGAGAAGTATGGGTATTTGTTCTCTGATCATTCTTGATATAGAATGCTTTTTTTATTCAAACATATATTATAAAGCCACTTATTTAAAAAAGTACAAATAATTTTGAAGATATTTTACATAAAAATAATCATTCAGTTACAAGTATATATTCTAATTTAATCAATTTATAATACATATTTATTTTACTGCATTTAGAATAAATCTTTTTATCAAATCGATGGATAAAATTTTTAATACATATTCTGAAGAAGGTTATTTCAATTCGAATTAAAATTTATTACGAGTATCAATATAAAATTGAAATAATAAAATTATATTTAAAGTTTTTATCCATTATAAAAACCATTATAATTTTTGCGAAAAACTGTTGAAATTAATTAAGCAACTTTTATGATATACAGATAATTTTAGATATAAGCTACGGAATTTTCGAATTTCCAAATGTTGTCATCTTGTTATGAGATCACTTGGAAGCTTTGAAATTAATTATTGTATAGCTAGACCGAACAGGAACGATCATGTGAAATTTGAATGTTATGAGATATTTTATTTTTGAGATGTTTTTCTGAGAGCTTGACAACAGACATCGGACCGTAATATAAAATATGACTATAATCTTTTCAAATTCACATCCGAAAGTTGTTTTGAATGACAACGAAACTATATAAAGATTCTGAAATATAATAGTCATATACCTGAGATAATAAGAATAACTCATTAAAATTTGATTCTCTGCGATGTATAGTTCTCGAAATACATTGAAAACGGTGGAATGTATTGAATGGAATTATAAATGGACATATATTTGCATTAATTTCCAGAAAGAAATTACTTCTGAACTTAGTAAAACTTTGATCCTCTCTCTTCTTATAAAATTTAATCGAAAAACTTTTAAATTCTTTATAATCAAGAAATATAATTCAATATGGATAATGCTCATAGTTCAATTAATGCTTTGTAAATATTAATATATTTTAATATTTTCTTGATTATAAAGAATTTAAATTTTTTTTTTTTGATTTTTAAGAAGAGATAGTATCAAAATGCTATTAATTTCAGAAGTTATTCCTTTCTGAAAATTAATGTAGGTATATATCCATATATAGGCCTATATAAATATTTGTGTGTGTGTAGAACACACAAATATTTATAAACTTCATACAGTGTGTAATACACTTTGTGAAGTTGATTATTTAAGTTTTTACCAAGTTGAATTATGTAAGTTTGTATCAAGTTGACTTATGTTTAATATTTATAAACTTCCACTGTATGTAGTCTCAGTTCTAACAGTATCCATTCGGGAGTTCTTGTCAAACTAACAGCTAACTGTTCAACTTAACAGAAAATATAGAAAGTTTCCACTTTTGTATTCTAAGTTATTTTAAAATATATTATTGAAGCATAATAGTAAATAATATATATATATATATTCAGTTTGATAGAAGTTTTAGCCATGATATTGAATTAAAAAATGCCTCTTTTATATATATATATATAAAATTTGTAAAAAAAATTGCAAAAAATTGATCCTAAAATTGAATTCTGGACTTTATAATATTTCGATTTTATTTTATTTTAATTTTTATTTTATTATATCGTCAACTAATTGGACAACAATTAGGAGAAAGTCCTTTTATAATTTCTATAATAGAAGTAGATAAAAGTACATACATAACACAGAAATAATAAATTTTCTGAGAATGAAAAATAAAGATTAAATTTTTAATAAGAATCAAAATTACATAATGGAGAGTTATTAAAATTCAAAGTATTTAATATCTATAAATAGTCATAATTAATAGATACGAAAATCGCTATGAATATGAATTACAGACATGTTTATAATTTATTTATTTTTTAAAACATAATATTTAAAGAAAACGAGTGTTTCAGGTTCCACATTAGAAGAAGAAGCAATGTTTCAGTCATTATTGAATGGTATATTTTGATAAATAAACCATAATAACAACATTTATTTGCTGTTTATGATAGCTGTATAAGCCTATTTGAAAGTATCTCGTATCATAAATATTCTCAAGGTTAGATATTCTACTATTGATACTTTCAAAGAATAATAAGCTGCTTAAAAATTTGAATACAAGTCATTTATAAGCGCTTCGAGATCTTTTAAATATAGTGATATACTCGCCTACATTTCTTAAACATTGAGAATTTTTGATCATGAAGACAAATAATCCGATTCTGAATTTTATAATATTTCGATTTTATTTTATTTTATTTTTTTTACCAAAAGGAAAAAAATAGAACAAAGTCCAGAATCAATCTTTTGGGGAAATATTCAAATATCAAATCTCTGAATTCATTATTAGGATTTGTAACGATTTTTCTAAAGAAGGATAAGTATTGTTCTCATTATTTATTAAAGTCGCCTACATTTCTTAAACATTGAGAATTTTTGATCATGAAGACAAATAATCCGATTCTGAATTTTATAATATTTCGATTTTATTTTATTTTATTTTTTTTACCAAAAGGAAAAAAATAGAACAAAGTCCAGAATCAATCTTTTGGGGAAATATTCAAATATCAAATCTCTGAATTCATTATTAGTAGGATTTGTAACGATTTTTCTAAAGAAGGATAAGTATTGTTCTCATTATTTATTAAAGATAGAGTGCAAATCATTCTATTCAATTATCTTATGAAATTTATTAAATTTAGTTGTTCAAAAAATATAAATGGAAATATACTACATTCAGTTACTGTTTGATGTTTGTATATCATAGGATTGGAAGAAAATAACATTGATTCTCTTTTGTTCAATATTCTTGAAGCGCTTGATGATTTAACCATGACCAATTTAGATCAATAAAGTGGCGACTACAGTACAATTCTTAATTTGCACTCTATCTTTAATAAATAACGCAATTCTTAAGTAAATATAGTGCAATTCTTAAGTAATAATTGCAATTCTTAATTTTTTATAAGAAAGAAAACAAGTTAACCGAATATAACAAAAATACAAAGAAAAACAGTCAATCGACCTCGATTAAAACCATTTACAATCACTAATTAGAAATCATTCAGAATCCTTATTCTAATATTGCACATATTGTTACTAAACGATTATATGGAAACACTTCAGCTTTCTAACTAGAGGATCTGGAATGAAATCCAAGTCCCACATCTCAGAAAATTTCGATAAGAGTTTCAGGTTCTCCCTTCGATTTTCTTCCTTTGTTATCCAAACTGTAAAAATAGTTGAACGGATGGCCCGCATGGTAAACCATTCACTTGTAACTGAAAGATCAGGTTACATTTCAGATTTCACGTCTTCGGATTCTTAGTGATGTTTGTACAAGGCCTGTGTGAATCTATTTTTCAACTAGCAAATGACTCCACCAAATATGTGATAGCTCTGAGATATTCATTTCGGTTTGGTTGGAAATTGGAATAACAAAAGAGAGAGAGATGGGTGGGATGTTCATGATTTCATAGGGATGTAAAAAGAAAATGCCTTAGGCTATATAGACTTCTGTTAATATTTATTATTTTGAAAATTGTAAATTTTCAGAAAAAATAAGAATGTAAGATTCTCTTTTTCTATTTGAATTTACATTCCGATATGATGTATCATTAGCTTATAAATTTATAAATTACATACATATATACTGTATATATATGTTTATATACATATATAGAAATGAATGATAAGAGAAGTTTGGATACTGGAAGATTGAAGCATAGAATTCACTTGGTTTGGCCAAGATCTTTCCGAAATATCTGGAGATACGAGACCTAAAATGAAACCCAGATTCTCCAAGTAGAAGTATAATTTGAAAAAGAATCGAAGCAGTTCAAGATATCCTTTCGAATCACCAGATATAGTACAGATCAGAATGTAAATAACATTTTTATCTTGAATAGTATTTTGAACTAGGATCTATCAAAATGAAAATAGTTTTTTCAAAATAAGGTTTATCTCTTTAAATTTGCTTAGAGGAAAGTAGCCAAATATGGATTATCATGTTTTGGCTGTAACTATTCCAATATTCGCTAATTTTGAAGAAAAAAATTATTCTAAAGTCTGCAATACATTTGCTGCTTTCTTTAGGATAATCATTATATAATTTCATTAATTGTGACTTTGAAATTGAGTCCATTGCTTTCCTTTCTCGTATATAAAAACTTCATGTAACAAAATATATAAAGGACTGAACATAAAAATTCATTTGACTGAACATAAAAATTTATATGAAATATTATTCGCCATAAAAGACATACAGTATTTCATAATAATAAACCTTATCCTTTTGATATTAACGCCATAACTTCATATAATAATAGATCATAGGAAATTCAAACAATTTAAAACGATATGCCATTTTTAGTATAGAATAAGTCATATAAAAATAGAAAATATTCTGCAAAGAACTATAAAAATAAACATATAGCATTACTCGAAAAATTTCCAAAACAAAATATATTCAAAGATATAGTTCAGACTATTAAAATTTTCAACATGTTTCATCTATGGATCTATGGTTGAATAGTTTAATTTGCACAAAATTTGTCTTATAATTAGAGTTGTTGGCTCAATCCCATCCGATCCAAAAAGCTCAAGTTTTCTCGCAAATAAACAGATAATATAAATTCCAGCTTTAGTGTTTTAAAAGTCTTTTTAAATTTGTCCCTTAAGAGACTTTTTAAAATGGTAAATTGAGAACAGAAAATTATTCCGTGAAACGCAAATATTGAGATAAAGATTACGAAATTTTTACTAATTACTTTTTATTAAATTAAATATTGTAGTTATTCTTATAATTTTAACAATGGACATGAGATACCAACAT
Source organism: Olivierus martensii (assembly GCA_000484575.1). Lineage (NCBI taxonomy): Eukaryota > Metazoa > Arthropoda > Arachnida > Scorpiones > Buthidae > Olivierus > Olivierus martensii. The sequence continues at coordinate 8,633 of AYEL01073518.1, forward strand.
TGATTTAATGTCTTGAAGTTATGGAGTTTGCTACAGATCTGGTCAATTTGTAGCAAAAAAAATCATTCAATTAAACTACTTTAAAAACAGAGCAAAGAAAATAGGCCGACACTCTATTTAAGACAAGTCGAATGCCCTTATTTACCAATTGTTGATAGGCGGAACTAATAGATTTACGATCTCTGCAATTGTAAACTTATGCTGTATCTACTTTGAATACATTAGAAGTGTGTCCTCCTTTATTTTACTGCCAAATGTCTGATTTGATCTTTTTAATCGTTCTGTTTTTAATCATTTTTTTTTAAATTTTATTTGGCAAGATTTTTATTAATTATGGTTTTTTTTATCAGCTGGTAGTGTTTTAAGCATAATTTTCCTTTTACACGATTTATGGGCTTTTACATTATATTTATGAATCAATTTTTTACATCTAAGTTTTTTATTGAATTAATGTTGTTATTATTATTTTTGTTTGGTTTCTATCGATTATCTTTTCAAGGTGTTTTTATTTTTATTGGGTATTATATACTGTACTTTTTTGCTTTCTGCAAGTGTCTATTGCACACTATTCTATTTTTTATTTTTTATGAGCATTGTATTTTGTGCAGTTTGGCCCAGATGATCCATGTATCATGAAACAAAAATAAAGCATTAACTGTTCGTTACGGCCAAAAAGTTCAACTTTTCAATATCGATTCTGTAGTCTTTGTTGACAAGAAAATATTGTTTCGGTGTGTGGAAATAATTCTTGTAAATTAATTTTACCATGGAAGATCAACAAAAGATCTATTCAAAGCCATCAATTGTAAAATGGAACCTAACTTTCTCGCTTCAGATGTGAACGGACAGTACAACAGAATCAGAGAAAAAAAGGCAAAAGGAATGATTCAAAAGAAAGATTAAATGTTCGGGAACGAAAAATACAGACTTGTGATTGAGAACTGGCAATGAAGAAATGAAATTACAGCTGAAAAAAAGGAAATTGTTGACAATAATATATCTTTGTTAAATTTGACAATAAAAGCTTTTATATGTATCATCATTTATAATTGTTTGCAAATAGGATAATCATATACGAAATATTGTTTTTGAAATAAGGATTTTGTTCATACTATGAAGAATTAATGGAAATTTGATAGAAATTATAAAAAGAATTAATTCCGAAAACCTAACTCAACTATAGTTTATAACATTGACCTTTGATCTGATATAGTGGTTCATGTCGAATATAAGAATTAAAGAGCCTTATGATTAAAGTGACCAGATGTTTTATGTTGAAATGCGGGACGTATCCAGATAAAAAACGGCTTAACACGTTCGAGAGGACACCATTTTCTTAGTTTATTTAGTTTTGAGTCTTATCTGATATAGTGGTTCATGTCGAATATAAGAATTAAAGATCCTTATGTTTAAAGTGATCAGATGTTTTATGTTGAAATGCGGGACGTATCCAGATAAAAAAACGGCTTAACACGTTCGAGAGGACACCATTTTCTTAGTTTATTTAGTTTTGAGTCATTAAAATATCTTGGATCTATCTTTTTTGCATTTATTAATATAAAAATTACAAAAAACACACACTTCTGATAAATTAATAAAAAAAATAAAAACATTCTTCTTTTCATAAAAAATTAACTACACAGAAAACAACATACTCAATAAAAAATATCAAAAATGACTATATAACCATAAATACAACCATCAATATAATGAATAATATTAAATAAATAATTAGATTATTTATATGTATTTATGAAATTTTTAATAAATCTTCATTACTTGAAATATTATATAATTCTTCACAGGAATTGAAAAATTTTCACTTTGTAATTTGTAATATAAACTTTCAATATTTCCGCGCTCATCTGCGCTCTTTCTGAGTTCTAAAACTTTTTATCATTGAAAAAACTTTTCGTTGCATCATTGGTGCCTACAGCATAATGCAAATTCAATTATTTTCTTAATATTCCTGAATGGTATATTTCTCGTATCAAAGTGATTAAATGTTTCTATTCACCTTGATTAATGATGTACAGTGATTGTACATACTGCATATCCATTATTTTTTTTTTTTAATTTGAATTTTAAATCAAATTTTTATTCTATACAGGTTGTTATAGAAATAGATTTATTTCTATAACAACCTGTATAAAATAGTATTTTATCATCTTCAATATTTGTTATATAAAATAGAAACATTTGTTTGCCAATTAAAAACAATAGCATCATCTATTATGAAGTAGAAGAAACAGCAACTTTGTGCCATTGCGAAAATGTTAAGAAGGTTACATGTTCAATCCGGGACAGTTTTCATTGCGGGACAAACAGTTCAAATCCGGGACAGTCCTGCATAATCCGGGACGTCTGGTCACTTTACTTATGATTCATCTTCTGCATCATCAAATTATATTTTAAACTATATTTTACTGAAATTAAACTGTCCAAACAGATTAGCGATATTTTTGAATCATCAGCAAGATGTGACTTTCTGTTTACGAAATTTAAACTATTCCTTGTTTTCCCATATTAATATCGTATTCCGTATTTGGCTACACTAAGAATACTCAAATTTTTTTTGGGGGTATGTATTTTGTAAAATAAACTTAAAGTAGAACAATATTCAATACAGATGGTAAGATTCCATTGAAAATATTTTAAAATTTCTTATTATAGGTCTAGAACCTCAAAATTTATCTCTTATTTTTACTAAATAAATTTAAATTTAATAATTTTTATATACATTTAACAGTAAAACTCAAAGGGAAATGAAATTCTTACTCATCAGATACATAATATTAATGAAAATAAATAATAATGCAAAATTTTTATCATATTTCTTTTTGTTAACTTTTACAAAAACTACTAAAGTCGATAAAAACTGTTATAATAATATTACAGTCACAAATATTACATTAAAATGCGTTAAAAGTTTTCATTTATTCAAATTTTTACAGTAAAACAAGAAACATATGAGTTTAAAATGTTTTAAAAATAATTATTAAATTTGCAGTTAATTTAAAAAATAATCACTAAGGGAAGTTTTTCTTTTTTAAAATTTTTTTAAAAAAATATAATTTATTATTTAATTATTATAAATTACTTATTTTTAATATTAAAACTATAAGGGATCCTTCCTAATTGTTTAATAAATATTATTATTATTATTTTGGAATTTAATTATTTTATCAAGGTAAAAACAATCAAGCAAAATGTTATCAAGCGAAATAAACATATATAAAACGTGTTTATTATTCATCTAACAGGAATTTTTAGAAAATATCTATATATCAAATTAATAAATTACCATATTGATCAAATTAGAATATTCATATTTATAATTAACATTTAATTGAAATTAACATTATCACTTCATTTACAGTGATAATTATAATTGCATATTTAGTGATTGGAAAGAGAGGTATTCTTCGATAAAGATGCCATTGAATATAACACGATAAATCAACAAGATACGCATCAATTATAGCTTCCTTACAGAAATTTAAAAGCTTCTCTTCTCAATTTTACAATATTGTTATTCAAATATATCTAATTTACATAACAGCTGTCAGTTTATTCATAAAAGTCTGATGTAACAGTGAATCCATAGCTTTACGACAAAGTTTAAAGAAACGTTTTGAAAAATTTCCTCATTTTCTTCAGGGAATATGAGTTTCTCGTGTCGTTTTTATGTATTTTTTATATTCCTAGTTTATATAAATAAATAGTTTGTATTTATTTTCATTGCATCACATAAAATATGCATTTATATAATTTTATATATTATTTTCTTCCCAAAGAAAAATTTATAATTATTCTGTAATATTCTACAATAAATTATTATGTAATCAAATTATTTTATTTTATATTCAATATTTATATAAATAAATATCATGTGCTGTAATTAATTCAATTGAAAATACATAAAATAATTTAAAGAATATTTTAAGACATAATTTTATTCGTCACCATCCTATAAGTTCATCAATAAAAAATTATAGCAACTTTAATAAAATATATAATTTAATTAATTAAATAAAGCAAAGATTAAATTACCTGTATAAAGTTCAAAACTTTTTGAAGCAATAAACAAAAGTAGAATTTTCAAAAATAAAGCAAAAATTTTTATTATAATTATTGAACAATTATCTGTGAAATTTTAAAAGCATATCGAAGATTACATCTATGGAATAAATAAAAATAAATAAATAAACTATAAATATTTTATACTGAAAATTATAGATGAGCTTTTCTGTACTAATGAGACATTAAAAATAAAAAAAAATATTTAGAATATTATGACCAATAATTCTTATTTTTTAAAAATATAAACCGATATTTTTATAATTTTTTCTTAACGTATAAAACTTAAGTCATGTAAATTCTCTTGACAGCTATAACCATTTTAAAGCACAGTTACGAACCGCAATAAAGAAAATATTTAGCCGCATTCAAATAACATAGTCGAGCTTTTAAAGTTGTCGAAACGATCACTGTTACGGAATCTTATTTTTTTATGATTTAGGCCAGCTTTTACAAATTCGTCTTAGCACAAAAGAAGTTTTTAAAGTAGAAACGTTTAATATTAACAAGACGCTCATATAAATGATTATAAACACGAAAATAAAAATGCGAACTAGGCTACCCTGTTTAAATAAATATAAAAGTTAATATTAAATAAACGTTTTAATTGCGAATTCAATGAAGATGACATTCGCTGGTTTGTTTAAATAAGCTTCAGAAAAACAAGTATATAAACGGATTCAGTTAAAATTTATTGCGTAAATACTCCGAATTTTTATCGATTGACATTCTAAACATTTCCAGGAAATGTTCTAAATGTTAACCAATATCTATGAAAAGCTTTTTTTCTTTTATAAAGTTTCAAAATTCCTCCCCCACTACGTTGTTTCGTACCAATCACAAAACTTTTAGACGACACTTCTGATAGAATTTTAAATGCAGTTTGTTATTTTTTTCTATATTATTTCAGATTTTTGAATATTATTAAGACTCTACTTGATCAACATTATATTAATCAAAAGTTATTAAACTGATAAACGTGAACAACTTTTATCTATATACTGTATATGATGTAGGCTGAAGAGAGCCTTTAAAAGGCGGAAAATATTTCCAAAATATAAAATAATATAATAAATTATATTTAAAACTTAGCCAGAGGAGCTAATTTAGAAATTACAAAAACGCAATATGTCAAATGTATTTTTGTTCATTCATTTAAAATAGCTAATAAGCATAAAAATAATTATTCGTATACAAAAAAGTAATATATTTATAGTTAGAAAAGTAAGAATTATAGTAATTTTAGGAATTTAAAAAATCATTTACTCGAATGCTCGGATATCAGCTAATAATGGTCTATGACAGCAATATATGCTTAGCAATAATCACGATTTTAAATTTGGTTATAAAGAAAATTTATAATTTTCTATCACAAATTAGCTTGAATTTGGATTAAAATATATTTATGCTATTATTTTTGAAGGCCTATTGATTTTTGATTTATTTTTTATATATAATAAGCTATAATTTCCTACAATAGAGATTCACATCTGTCAATCAAAAAATAATAACAAACTTATTATTTTTTGATTGACAGATGTGTGCAAAATAATGACATAATTAAATTCGATTAAAAAAAGTTAGAGATTAAATTATTCGTAGTTACCAGATCAGAATAAATATAATTATAAAAAAGGAAGATTAAGTAGAAATGTCATATTTATTTAAATTAAAACTTTCTGATATAATAAAATAATTTTTTTTTCTCATTTAAAAATAGTGTTATTATGGAAGATATTTTTTTCGCAAACTTACATTATAAATATGAAAATGGAATGTATTACAACTTCATAGTAAACAGCGATATAATATATTTTTCATGTAATTTTTATAAAAATTAACATATTTGGAGAGTAGTTATTAATATTTTTCAGTATAAAGATATACGTAAATGATGTTTAATAAATAAAGAAGTTAATATTTTTATATCAGTCGTTTCATTATTGATCTAAGATTCCGTTTTTAGTCTTTCAAAATTTCTTTATAAAGTTTAGATTTTTATCCTTACAAAGTAAAAAAATAATAAAATATGTTTATTCAATACAAAACACAATTATTGATGGTTTATTTAAATTTTCATCGAATCGAATGATTGAAGTCTCAAACATATATCATGAAAATTAATTGAAACATATGTCTCTATAGTTAACACAAGATAAATTTTTTTAAGTATCTCTTGATGTTTAACAATATTTATAATCTGAGGACAGAATGGCAAGAGTAAAACAAACGATTTTAATATTGAAAAATTTCTGAACAGCTGGAAAAACAAGTTATTTTTAAATAGAGTGAGATACAATTAACTTATTATAAAGTCGAGTTGAAAAGCAAATTTTCACTTATAGTTTTACATCAAAATAAAAGCGATTTAATGTATAACGATTTTACTTGAGTCATCCGTTTATTTGCTGATAACTATTCTTTCAAACGTAATAGTTACATTCAAAATATATATATTCGATACTGTAAACAATATTAAATTAATGGCTCGACTTAGAATTAAATGCGTGAGAAACAATTCGAACTTTTTATTTGCACAAGTAACTCACTTAAGACATCAGAAATTGCGTTAATGCTTCACATAATTTAATAATATAAACTGCTTTTCGTCTTAAATATAAATTTTCCTGACGAAAACAGCAAACTTTTTTCATAAAAATTTATAAAACAGATTATAAACGTTTATGATTATTAATACTGTTTCCTATATTTTAATATAGCTTTGTTTTGTTAGTAAGCAAAGTATCATAATGATTAATTGCAAAAATAAAAATCCGTATATATCTTTCTTGAGATATATTTCCAGAATAAATAAATGTAGATAAAAATTACTATTATTATTATTATTTTCTAAATTCTAAAATAATATTTTAGTAGAATAATTAGGGTATAAAAAAATTAATAACAAACTCTTTCTTAATGTTAAATATCGATTAACATGTCTCGAAAATTAATTTTCTAATCGATATAATTAAGGAATCGTCATCCATAAATTTTAATTTGGACATATATACGCTCATTAATATAATTTCACATTCAAAATGTATAAATTTAATCTATACAAATTAAGAAAATTTAAATTATATTAAAGTCATTATTAGTCTATTAATTAAATAGGATTATGTCCCGAGTAAAACTAGTATATATATATATATATATGAAATTAATAGTGCTGTGAACAGCCTGAATTAATTATAATTATCTGGTATATATATATATATGATATAAATAATAATAAGCTTCGAGAGATTTTCTATCATTTTAATTTTATGAGCTACAAAATATATTTATTAAACTTACTACTTGTAGTTTTAACTAATGTTTATTCTATTTTTCGTAAAATTGATATTTAAGTAATATTAATAATATTATTATTATCATCTACTCGTATGTATAAAGTTTTATCTATATTTTAAAATAATAATGAATTTTTCGCTTGAAATCTGATGAAGAAAATATTTTTAAAAGTCATATTCTCTAACTATTTAGCAATAAAATTATCTTCAGAGATGATTAAAATGCTTAGAAAATTTCAATTAACTCGCTAATAATTTTAACTGCGATTTAATATAAAATGTTTACTTAAGTTTGGAAGTTAAGCGTGTGCACCAAAATCTAAACATAAAAAAAAATTGCTAAACGAATTTTAACGAAAACGTTCGTAATTTTGAATAAATTAAATATTTTGAAAATTGTGAACGAATATTGTATTAGTATTGAACATATAAAAAGGTAAGAACCTGAAGTAACATCATTTGAGAGTTCTCGAATTTCTCAAAATTCAGAAATCTGCATTCCGACATCTCCAAATTTTTTGCGTAAGCGAATTTAACAAGAGATTGAAAATAAACAATAAATTACAAGACTCTACCGATAATTATCGTGTTATAATTATCTTCAAGGTCATTTTTTTTGTCTGGAACGAGATTTGGTCAACAAGAGATAAAAATAGATCACGTAAATTATCAGACTAACGAAATGCAGAAATTCTTATAAAGATTCCCAGAACCTTTTTTGAGATTCCTTATTTAGCGCGATAACTTGTAACAACGCAAAATGCGAAAGATTACTGGAGATGGTAAGATTAACTATTCTTCTTTCTCTATCGTCCAATCGCCGTTCTTGACACTGCGCCTGCTCTACAGCAGTTTATAAGTAGAACAGTCGAGTATACCGAGGTGGAGAAGAGCTGTCAGCACGTCGTAGCAAAGACGAACCCCGATCGATCCCAGTTAGAATGGAGAGAGCAATGCAAGTGATCATCTTAGCTGTTTTAAGCAATCTCTCACCTATACCTGCATCCAGGTGAGCATATCGACGAAATTTCATTAATTATAATTGTAATAAGGCTAGAATATCGTAATATAATTATCTATATAACGTTTACAGGAATAAAAACAAATTTACTTTATTAATTTGTTATAAAAATGGAGTGGATGCAATTTAAGAATTCTAAAGATTAAAATTATTTTATTAGAATTTAATTGAAAAAATATTTAGATTATATTTTAAATTATAATATAAATTGTATAC